>QODF01000021.1:3363969-3405821 GCA_024372805.1 Oostethus manadensis
GACCTGGAAAAGGCATTCGACCGTGTCCCTCGTGGTGTCCTGTGGGGGGTGCTCCGGGAGTACGGGATTGATGGTCCGCTTCTACGTGCCATTCGGTCCTTGTACAATCGAAGCAGGAGCCTGGTTCGCATTGCCAGCAGTAAGTCGAGCTTGTTTCCGGTGAACGTTGGCCTCCGCCAAGGCTGCCCTTTGTCACCGATTCTGTTCATAATCTTCATGGACAGAATTTCTAGGCGCAGTCAAGGTGTTGAGGGAGTCCAGCTTGGTGACCTTAGGATCTCGTCTCTGCTATTTGCAGACGATGTGGTCCTTATGGCCTCATCAGGCTGTGACCTTCAGCGTTTACTGGAGCGGTTTGCAGCTGAGTGTGAAGCTTCTGGGATGAGACTCAGCACCTCCAAATCCGAGGCCATGGTTCTCAGTCGGAAACGGGTGGACTGTACCCTCCGGGTTGGGAGTGAGGTCTTGCCTCAGGTGGAGGAGTTCAAGTATCTCGGGTTCTTGTTCACGAGTGAGGGAAGGTTGGAGCGTGAGATCGACAGACGGATCGGTGCAGCGTCTGCAGTAATGCGGTCGCTGTACCGGACCGTCGTGGTGAAGAGAGAGCTGAGCCGGAAGGCAAAGCTCTCTGTTTACCGATCGATCTACGTTCCCACCCTCACCTATGGTCATGAGTTATGGGTCATGACCGAAAGAATGAGATCGCGGATACAAGCGGCGGAAATGAGTTTCCTTCGTAGGGTGGCTGGACTCACCCTAAGAGATAGGGTGAGGAGCTCGGCCATCCGGGAGGAGCTCAGAGTAGAGCCGCTGCTCCTTCACATCGAGAGGAGCCAGTTGAGGTGGCTCGGGCATCTAGTCCGGATGCCTCCCGGGCGCCTCCCTGGTGAGGTGTTTCGGGCATGCCCAGTCGGGAGAAGGCCCCCGGGAAGACCTAGGACACGCTGGAGGGACTATGTCTCACAGCTGGCCTGGAAACGCCTTGGTGTCCTCCCGGTGGAGCTGGAAGAGGTCGCCGGGGACTGGGAAGTCTGGACTTCCCTACTGAAGCTGCTGCCCCCGCGACCTGGACCCGGATAAGCGGAGGAAAATGGATGAATGGATATATGCTTTTAAAAAAAAAAGGTGTTCACACGACCTCGTATTTATAAAAAACGCATCCTCACGTAACCGGATAAAGCCATTGGGTGCCACAGTCATAAGAACGCCAAACCTGTAGGCGGCAGTACTAAAATTCTATCCAATCAGAATCATCCTCTGTCACCAAGTCACTTCCGCAAAACATAAAACATGGCAGCAGGCTCGTTCGTGGGGACTGACGAGGAGGTAGGATTATTTCTAGACGTTGATTTAGAATACAAAGTCAACAAGACGCGAGAAAATATTGTCAGTTCTGAGGGCATCCATGTTGTTTCTGATGTAAATACAGGTCGGCCGTGTGATGTCACAGCATTCATTGTCGCAGGAAGGAAACAACAAAGACAATACAGAAAAAATGGAATAAGAATGGTATTTTTGCATCATTGATTATTTTGGTATGCGTTTCCTTTTAATTTTGGCACTCCTATGATTTAATAGAGGAGGGCTTTAGGGCTAAAAAGCAAAATACTTTGAATGAGAGCCAACAGTGCTTTTTGTTTGTTTGCTTTATTTTACACCGATCAAAACAAATGTATGTAATAAAAGGGAACAATGAATGTGTTAAAATTAATAGTGTTGTAAATACCATTATGTAAATGTTGCCATTTCTAAATGTTTCTCATGTTCTAATTTCTCGTGTGGCTAAAAATCTTTCCGTTGTGTTTTGTTATGATTAAAACAACGATCAACAAATTAGGAGGCAAAATTATTGAAAAATCTAAAAAAAATTTAACACGTGTCGGTATCGGCAATAATTATCCCGCGTTTACTTCGCATCGTCCACACCAAACGGAAAAGAATGAGCAGCATCCCCCACCCAAACTTCCTGTTTCAAACACCTGGCAACTTCCACGACGAACGCGGTTTTGTGCGCACGAGGACTACGAACAAAACGCCGACTAACAAACAGTACAACCTGCCTGGGTTCGCAGCTAGCAAGCGGGTTTAAAAACGCGGCCGCAAACGCAACACTTGGCAACGTAAGGGTGTCACGTGACGCATGACGTAGCCACGCAAAGGTGTGTGTGTGGGGGGGAGGGGGATGTCAAGAATGTGAGGAATGAACTCCACAATTACCCTGACAAGGAAGCACATCGAAGGCAATGACCCAAAAAAAAATGCGTTTTAAAATCGAATTCACAAGTTAGACTTTACCTGATCCAAAATCTTGCGGTACCTCCGCGTGGCTTGGTCGATTAAATCCCGGACGGTCCACCCAGACTTGCACGGAACAACCACCGGTGTGTCACCAAAAGTTACTGTCACTTTCATAGTAGCTTAAAAAAAAAGTAGTTTTAAAAGGAAAAAGGCCACAGGCTCGCTCCTCCCGTCCGTGGCGCGTCACAGAGGAGCCACAGGTGTTCGAGCCCGAACGGGATCACCTTCAAGTCGCCTCTACCGAAGCACGCAGGGGTGCGAGTCCTCGCCAAACATCGTCCTCACGTCCCGCGGCCGCCCGTGAAGCAGAAACACGGTCACGGTGCAGCCCACTCTGTCATGTTGTCTTGTTACACCTAACCAAAACAAACACGACCCAAACCCGGAAGAAATCACAGCGGCAGGCGCTCCAGGAAATCACTCCTGTGCTGACAGCCAATCACATCGCAGGCAGATCATCTCTTCATTACTCAGCAATTCACTTCCTATGATGGCAGCCAATCACGTCGCAGGTGGGTCATCTCTTCATTACTCAGCAATTCACTTCCTATGATGGCAGCCAATCACATCACAGGTGGGTCATCTCTTCATTACTCAGCAATTCACTTCCTATGATGGCAGCCAATCACGTCGCAGGTATACGCCTGACTCAGCATATAAATATTACCTTTTCTCTCTTGTACTAATAGTAATACTCCCTTCACAATATGTCTAAATCATAGATCCCAAAAATGTCCATCAAGGTCCACATACGGAAAAATGCCACTTCAATATGTATTTCATTTTTTGCAAACAGGCTAAATACATTATATACAGTATATTTAACGACAACTCTGTGTTATTATCTAGTATAAATATTTCATCTTTTTCTGCTGACATCGTGCTTTTTTTCTGGTTTTTCTTTTTTTTTTGCTTAATTTCATTTCTACAATATGCCAACGGCAAATTACAAGCAAACGATGGGTCATTTTGCACTTTGGGCACCTTTGCTGAGTAGTTCTCAACCTTTTATGATATATAGGGGGATTATGGAAAGATATGGGGAAACAACTAAGTTGACTTCACTCATTAACTACAACAAAAGGGCACACAATGCCACTAATAGAGAACATACAAACCCTTTTTTTCTAAAACCCACAATTATTAAATAAAAAAAAAGTATAGGAAAGAAAAATGTGAACCACACTGAAATATTATGGTAAGCCATATAACAACTGCACTTGATGCAATTTGCCTTGCTTTGTCCCTGCAGATTTGCAAACCTAAACCTTGTTTTAATATTGTATTACTGCTTTCCATTTTTCGTGTTGTTGGCAAAGGTGACGTTAAATGAAAAAAGGAACAAATCTATCCGCATTTGGGGTAATGTATTAGCAAATGGATGTGAAACAAAGAAGGGGCAGGATCGGAAACACCCTGGTTCTCCCCGCTCTTGTTGGACACGTAAAACTGTAAATTGTGATCGATACTGAAGTGAAACAAATGATCAAATAAATCAATCCATTACCATTTTTTAGTGACATACCTTCTGTGGAATGGTCGATTTATCCAAGTATCCCCTAACTAGAAAAAAGCATTTTTGGTTGGAAAAAAATATTTATAACAACACTGTAGCATCAGCGTCTGATTTCAAATATATAAACATATATTATTAAATACTTAAATTACAGAAAAAAGCTTTTTGCTCTTGAAATAAGTATCAACTTAATGTGACTTATTTTGGGGGGACTATAAGGTGTCACAAGGTCTCACGAGATACAACACCAATATATTGCCGTGTGCATGAGTGCATTTGTTTCAATACCTTTTCACATTTGTTCCGTAGAACAACAGCACGAACAGAGTGAGCCCTTTTGTCAGTAATACGGTTTCGATGTCTCGGTGGGTGGAGGCAGGGCCGCTAGCATACATGCTGAGTGCAAAAGAGTGTGATATAGTGGAAATAAAATTAGTAGATTGCAATATATTTATTTTCCTTGTACTTCTCCTAAAAGTAATCTCATCTCGTCTCAAGAACTGTCCGGTGACACCCATAGTAAATGTTCTTAAATGCAAATACAAATGAATGTATAAACTTGGTATATTTTGGATTTTTTTTGTTTTTTTTTACATTTTCTGGGTCTTTACTACAATAAACAT
The DNA here is from genome assembly GCA_024372805.1 of Oostethus manadensis. Classification (NCBI taxonomy): domain Eukaryota; kingdom Metazoa; phylum Chordata; class Actinopteri; order Syngnathiformes; family Syngnathidae; genus Oostethus; species Oostethus manadensis. Next base: position 3,368,407 of record QODF01000021.1, read on the forward strand.
ACCATAGAAATTCCGGAGTGAAATGTTCTATTCTATAGTATCAATGGTCTGCGGACATGCTCCTGTTCCTTACTCCTGTGCTCTGGGGAATTTCCTCAGCATCAAATCAGGAAAAAGGGATGATGACAATTGGGATGAGCAATTAGTTCCGCTGCCAGTGTTATTCATACAAAGTGTGCAGATACAATGACGGGACGTTAACTCACACTCCTCTCATCCCCACTAATCGGAAACTGGTAAGATGGGGGGTGGGATAGAGAACACAAAGCTCTGATCATGAAGTGGCCGTCGGGTTTCCAAGAGCGACTAAGGTTGCAGACAATTTTCATTTGGGATCTGGTTAACACAAACTTTAGTCCGCTTTCTTTGTTTATACGGTAGGTTTGGTCAAAACTGACCATAATACAACAAACCCAAGATTGGACCAAACGGTAGGATCAAGACTGTCGACTGTAATGCGACAAGTGTATACGGTGCCCGCACCAACGCACGCCAACATTGGCTATAATCGTACAATAATAATGAATGCGATGTCAATCAGGCGACCTCAAGCAAAACCCAACAGAAAGCTGAATGGAAATCTTAAAAAAATAAGAGTTAAAATGTAAGGACAGAAGCATAAAGTAGGCAGTGCGCATTTGGTACTACAACCTGAATGGGAATTAAAGTGAGGGCCAGTATTGTTGCATAAAATAATAAACATACCTTTCTCAATGCAACCAGTCAACCTGACTTGGATTCAAACCCCCAGCACCTGTGGTGAGCGCTGGCGTTGTTACCCACTGTGCCATTAGACCTCAAATTCTAGCATTTGCTCCCTAAAATTGTGTTAATTTATTCCCGACAGTCTATCATCTTCATTTTGTAGCGTGTCTCTTGGCTGCACTGCTTCCAGTGCATCCGTTTGTATGTTGGATGTTTTTATCCAATCCCATTTTAGCTTCAAAGTCAGGGTTGTCCACAATGCGACCCCGGGGGGCCACATTCTAAAAATACAAACAGGAAAATAACAACAAAAATGGGGAAAAAAGAGCGCTAATTAAAAGAAAAAGAAACATTTACTTTTTTAAATTTGAAATATAATGACAACCAAAACAAAGAATAAAAATGTAACTTTTAGAAAACTGGCTCAGGAAAAAGTTACGTTGGGAGAATGTAATAAAAATGTCATGAAAAAAGATTCACAACAACATAGTTAAAGTGTTAAAAAAAAACATTTTCTAATGTAAAAACAAAAAGTTAAAAGTAAAATATATACTAAGTGTCTCCAGCATTGCTTTATTTTTCAGTATGCGGCCCTTGGTGGAGACCCCTGTTGTCTATTCCATGTCTGTTTTATCTGCTCAGGGCCTTCAAAATCAGGAGTGCTGGCCCACGTCCGTCCAGCCATCCAATTTCTATGCCGCCTATCCTCATTAGGGTCTCGGGGGTATGGCTTCGCGTGAGAGGACGGGCCCATGGCACTTAATCCGTTAATGAGATTTCAGATTCGCATGACAGGGCCAACTAGCAGGCCCACGGTAACGTCTGGTTGATAAGAGAAATTGTTCTGGAGGAATAGTCCGTAGGGATTGCAAAGGGGGGTTGATTCTGTTTATAAATAATCAACGTCTCTGTTGAGTTTTGATTTACATTTTCTGTGTTTTTCATGTTATTAGAATATTATTAATTCTGAAGACTCCTTCGCACTAGCTTGATTACAATCAACGGCTGAACGATGTTCTGTTGAACCTGTAAAAGTTTTGAAGTAACGCAACGCCCAAAAGCGGGTGCTAATATTCCACATTCTTTTTGACTTTGCCTCATCGTAGCCTCACTTGGCCACTTTCCGCTTCAGCCAGTGGATGATTGTGACAGTTGACACATGGAGGAATCAAACCACGCCATCATGGCACATGGCAGCAGGCGGTCGTAGGTTGCAGAACCAGACGCGCTTGCGCACACACGGGCGGTCGATGCCTCACAGAATTGCATGTGTTTGAAGGAGGGGCTTTTCTGTTTGCTCAAGGTGGCTCTCGTCATCAACCCTGTTTGCACAAGAGGCCCGAAACAGAGAAGCCTGCGCACGTTTCCTCTGTTCCGGCTGAAAAAGCAGCATGTCGTCCCGCACTGATTACATCGCTTCCTACATGACACAGAAAGGCGTGTCTGTCTGACCTGAGAGCAGACGAGTTTGACAACAATGTTTGCACAACAGTGTTGCTGACTCTGATGTCATTTCCTTCAGTGACGCCTCGCTACGCCAGCGCCTGCGGTGCCGTGAGGTTACATGTGGTACCGACAGTGGCAGTAAATGCACGCACTACGCTGCAGACTTCATCGAGTGCGTCTTTTGGGTCTTTTCTGTCAGGAAGTGTGGCGTGCCAACCAAAGTGCTCGCTGTCAATAAAGCCCAGTGATGTTTTTTGTTGTTTTGTTCGTCTCCCTGAGTGCAATTTACGGGGTAGGCTTGTCTGGGTCGATAATCATGTTGATTTGCTTTCACTCTCCGAGCAGTGCCCCTTTTCTAAAGAGCAAAATTGACGTTCTCAGCGGCAGCACCACTGCCCATGCGTTTTTTGTGGGGTTTGAGACCGAAGCCAGTCGATAGTTGCGACTTTCTTCTCTCCTCCTGCTGCGCGGCTTACGATTATCAGTCAAAAACCGGCATGCAGAATCCCACAGAAACTAGGCTGCCAGTTTTTTGGGTGTGTCACGATGGCGACACTTGGGCTTCAGGCTCTCGGCTCTACTTTAATATCGCATTCTCTTTTCTTGTGCACAAACAATTGAACTGGCAGCACAACGCCTTGCAACCAGTTGGAAAACGTACAGAACAGTAAACGTAGGAGGAAGTTCTCCGCTTTGTTCCGGTACTCTAAACCAACCTGGGAAATACATGCACTAAAAACAGCAACTACAAATACTCCATAACCTTTAAGTTGTGTCCCTCACCACCTCACACTTCAATTTTCACAGCCTCATTGTTTTTAAAAAATATATTCATTCCTAAATCATACAGTTTCTGCATAGTATTTCAAATCGTGGGAGGCTTGAGAACCCTTCAGTCCCCTAGGGGAGTATGATAGAAAATCATTGAGAACCACTGCCATTACACATGCCAAGCCAAAACTCAACTCTGAGCACCCGACGTCACTTCCTGGCAAAATGTTATTCATGTCCAAAATGGCTTCTTTTGTTTCAGGTAATACTACAATAACAGTGACTATAGGGGTGTTGTTTCATGTCTAAAGGGCTCTAATGATGCTAAATAGGTAGCAAACAGATTTTCTATGCGCTAAAAATATTTAATTTATAAATAAAGAATCCTATTTCATGGAAATTCACTATTATCACATTGGGGTCTGGAAGCAATTACCCGCGGTGAAGAAGGGATTTCTTCTTCTTCCTTAACTTTGGGCTTGTACCTTCAGGGGTTGCCACAGCAAATCAATTGCCTCCATCTAACTCTGTCTTCTGTATCCTCTTCTCTCGCATCAACTACCTCCATGTCATCTACAAGTCATAGACTTCCTCTCTGGTCTTCCTCTAGGTCTCCTGCCTGGCAATTCCAAACTCAGCATCCTTCTACCAATATATTCACTATTTCTAATCTGGACATGTCTGAACCATCTCAGTCTTCATCTCCAAAACCTCAAACATGTACTGTCCCTCTAATGTACTCATTCGTGACCCCGTCCATCCTGGTCACACCCAAAGAGAACCTCAGCATCTTCATCTCTGCTACCTCCAGCTCTGCCTCCTGTCTGTTCCTTAGCGGCACTGTCTCTAAACCAAACAACATGGCTGGTCTCACCACAGTTCTGTACACTTTTCCTTTCATTTTAGCTGAAACTCTTCTATCACACATCACACCCGAAACTTTTCTCCACCCAATCCAGCCTGCCTGCACACACTTCTTCACCTCTTTTCCACACTCTCCGTTGCTCTGGACTGTTGACCCTAAGAACTTAAAATTCTCCACCTTCTTTATATCTTCTCCCTGTAACCTCACTCTTCCACTTGGGTCCCTCTCATTTACACACATGTACTCCGTCTTGCTGCAGCTGACCTTCATTCCTCCTTTCCAGGGCAAACCTCCACCCCTCAAGCTTCTCCTCCACCTGTTCCCTGCTCTCACTACATATCACAATGTCATCTGCAAACATCATAGTCCATGGAGATTCCTGTCTAACCTCGTCCGTCAGCCTGTCCATCACCATAGCAAACAAAAAGGGGCTCAGAGCTGATCCCTGATGGAGTCCCACCTTCACTCGGAACTCCTCTGTCACACCTGCAGCACACCTCACTACTGTCCTACAGTCCTTGTACATGTCCTGCACCGATTAGCTAACCTCTTACTGTGTATACACTCCTGCACCTCCTCATTCCACCACCAAGTCTCCTTATCTACTTTCCTTCCAGATGACAAACCAAGTACTGTCCTACCTTTCTCCCTGATCACAGTAGCTGTAGTTGTCCAGTCATATGGAAGCACATCCTGACCACAAAAAGCCTGTTTCAAATCCTTCCTAAAAGTCACGCAACACTCCTCCTTTTTCAGCTTCCACCATTTCATCCTCTGGCTCTGTTTTACCCTCTTCATCTTCTTCACCACTAGTCATCCTACACACCACCATCCTATGCTGTCTAGCTACACTCTCACCTACCACTGCTTTGCAGTCACGGATCTCCTTCAGGTTACACCTTCTACACTAGATGTAATCTACCTGTGTGCTCCTACTTCCACTCTTATAGGTCACCCTATGTTCTTGTCTCCTCTCCTGGATACCAAACCTGCCCATCACCTCCTCATCATCTCTGTTTCCTGCACCAACATGTCCATTGAAGTCCGCACCAATGACAACTCGCTCACTTCTAGGGATGTTCTCCATCACTTTTATCAAGGTCGGACCAGAATTTCTCTTTCTCCTCCATCTCAAATGCTACCTGTGGAGCATACCCACTAACAACACTAAACATCACACCTTCAATTTCTAGCTTCAGGCTCATCACGCTTACACTCTTTTTACCTCCAGGATATTCCAAGCAAAGTCCTTCAAACTAACTCCTACTCCATTTCTCTTAATATCTATACAACGATAGAACATCGTGAACCCTGCTCCTAAGCTTCCAGCCTTGCTACCTTTCCACCTGGTCTCCTGGACGCACAATATGTCTACCTTTCTCTTGGCATTCCTCTTCTCTCTCTTCTCCAACAACGATCCAATTTTAACCGGCACCTTGTCAGTGAACAGCACCTATGGCGGACATTGTTAAGCCGGACCTCAACCGATCACATGTTCGATTCGCAAGTTTTGGTTTGGCAAAAGTTTTACGTGGGATGCCCTTCCTGACACAACCCTGTGTATTTTGTCCGGGCTTGGGACCGGCACAATGAGACACCGGCTTGTGCCCCGTTCCTGCTACATTAAAGAAGGGATTTCTACAGGGGGTGCATTTTTCTCCTCTTGGGAGACATGCCACCACCATGCACCTTCTTTATTGCAGTGAAACGGTTCAAGATTCTTTATTGATAAATCTGTTATTTTCATAGTTAAAGCATAGTGTTTCTAAATATGATTTTTAATATGATTAGAACTGTTTGGATTTGACTGGATTTAGACATTTTTATGCTTGAAAACGCCTAATTTAGACGTAATATTCGCTCACTGTCTGCAGCCACAAAACAGCATCTTATTTTACTTGACACATTTTCGAAAAAACATTAAATTCAAAGTGCAAAGTGGCAAGGGATTACCGTACCGCAAAATCTGTTGCTGATCATCACTTTCAGTTTCTACGGAGAAAAAAAAAAAAGGTTCATTATGATCCCAACAGTTATGGAAAAAAGTATTAGGCAAGTTTGAGAGGAAGAAACCTGTCTGAGGCTGTCAGTTATAGCATTAACACACTCGCACATATTTCCACACGCACGACAGAAACACATTTCCCCACATCCATCGGGGTGAAAGCCGCAAAGGGGCTCTCGGAGTGTCTGACACACACACACCTCATTAAACATTTGATTCTTCCTCGGGTTTAACAAGACACAGCACCTTGGCACCATGCTCCTCGATGGGTGTGAATACGACTCTATCCGACCGTGCAGGTTGCACATACACTGTAACACACAGCCAATGGAAGCTCTTGCACATAGATCCTGTTTTCCAGACGTTTTTTCTTCCCTTGTCAGGAGTGCGAGGTAATTTAACATCTACATGCTGAAAAAAGTTGCTTTAATTTATGTTCATTGTTATGCGTCAATCAAAGGCTTGGCAGGAGATCTGTTTTTGAAATGGCTGTTTCCTGGAAACCATGACGACCAGCAGCATAGCCTGACTCCTTGCCTAATCGCAGCGAGGTAGGCCCCGCTGCGCATTGATTCAGACAATTATCGGGCTACATCTGAAAGGAAGGAAGGTTTGGTGTGGGGAGCAAGGTTCAGAGAAAGAATTAAGTGCTTTCAGAGGAAGTAAAAGAGAGTGGCGGAGACAAGGCGGGCAACATATCTAAATAGTTTAATGGCTCTCAAATGGTAGCTTTTTCTCTGTCTGCAGCTCATAATTGTCTCCTAAATCGTTGCTGCTTTTACTCAAGAGTTCATCCTTATGGCTAATTCAAGGCGGTAAAACCAAGAAATGTCTCTTCTCCATTTCTGTTTTTAATCATACCAGGGGGACATGGCAACAGGAGGTTTTCAGTCTACGTGCGAGTTCTGGTCCTACGATGCTTGAAAGTCGAGTTTTAGTCAGAGACATTGGATTGCACTTTTTTCTGTTTTGTTTCAGTGACAGGTTTTTGCAGGGCTTGTTACTTTTCAAACCTACTTTTGATTTGTCAAAGTTGTCAGGTACGTGAAATTATGCTACAATGGATATCATGTCATAGGAGGAAAACGCCGTCTTGGATGGATAGCCTGTGTGGGTCGTCTGGCCTCCACATCAAGGCTGCGAATTAACAGCACTGCACGGGGTGCTGCAACAACGATAAAAAATATGTTGCATGTCGTCACCCAAGAGTTGCACTAGATGCATTCAACAGCATGTCAATTTGTACATTTTAATGAGCTCACAGTTCAGTGCATTGTATCACTTTTGTATTACACTAGTGACTTAAGCAGAAAATNTCAAGCATAAAAATGGCTAAATGAACTAAAAAACTAATGTAAGATATCCAGAAGACGCATTCAAAAAATGTGATGCTGTGTAGTATTCCACACTGGTCACTAGGTGTCACTCATTCATTCATTTTCTATGCCGCTTATCCTCATTAGGGTCACGGGTATGCTGGAGCCTATCCCAGCTGACTTTGGGCGGAAGGTGGGGTACACTCTGGACTGGTCGCCAGTCAATCACAGGGCACATATAGACAAACATTGACACTCACATTCATACTCTAATGGACAATTTAGAGTGGCCAATTAACCTAACATGCATGTTTTTGGAATGTGGGAGGAAAGCGGAGTACCCGGAGAAAACCCACACGCGCACGGGAAGAACATGCAAACTCCACACAGAGATGCCCAACGGAGATTCCAACCCTGAACCTCCTGACTGTGAGGCCAACATGCTACCCATTCATCCACCGTGCGTACATAAATCATATAAAATATAAATTGAAATTAGAATAAGTTTAAAACATGCAAGCCCCTACCTAATTATTTGACCAATAGCAGTGGGACCAGTGTGGTCAAAACTATCAATCCAAAGTAAAAGTGTTAGCCAAAGTGTGAAATGCTAGTTCTCCCTTAGAAGGAACCAGGGGATGATTCTCCATGGCAAACTACCCCCCATGAAGATCAAGGTGTGAATAGTTTCGTGTATCCGGGCATTTACAGGTCGCCGCATAACAGCCAGGATATGCCAGGATACCCCCTTTTACGCCAGGATATCTGAAAAGTATGTGGCGGTATGTCTTTTTATGCAGTGCTAGTAATTAAATTTAATCAACATTTAACAAAATGTGTTTCCACAAAGCTCATGAACGATTTTGGTTCACACTGCAGGTCGATTCAGATTTTTGTGTGTGACTGGTATGATTTTTTCATATAAATACAGTATATACTGTATACTTGTGTGTGTGTATACTGTATACTGTATATATACACAGTAGTTCAATATATCAAATAGCAGACCAACATACAGTGGTATATGAGAAATGAAATGAAGTTTTTAAGATTTACAGAAAATGTGCAATCATTATTTAAACAAAATCAGCCAGGTGCATTCATTGAACTGTGAGTGTGGTCTTTCATTACTTCACTATGTTCCTCACAGTGGAAACGGACAGCTGGAATTTCTGAGCTAGCTTTTTGTATCCTTCCTCTAAACCATTATGTTACACAATCTTTGTTTTCAGGTCATTTGACAGTTGTTTTGAGGCTCCCATGTTGCCACACTTCAGAGACGATGCAAAGAGGAGAAAAACTTGCCAATGGCCACCTTAAATACCCTTTCTCATGACTGGCATGACCTGTGTATGTAGGTCAAGGGTCAATGAGCTTACTAAACACATTTTGTGTTCCGATAATAAAGGTATTCAAATCAATAAAACAACGAGGGTGCCCAGATTTATGCACCTGCCTCATTTTGTTTAAATTACTGCACACTTTGTGTAAATCCTAGAAACTTCATTTCACTTCTCAGATATCACTGTGTTCATCTGATATGATTTATTTAACTGAAATTGCTGATCCAAACAACTACTGATTTATAAAGGAATGTCTTGAAAATTATATCACTGTGTATGTTTAATTTCACTCTGACACCGCAGATTACAAGTTGCAAGTAGCAGCAGAAAAAAGGATTGGAGTAAACAAGAAACTTGTGAGGAACTGGCGAAAAGGTGGAGGATACTCTACCCGCAATGATGAACACAAAAAAAGCTAATTGCGGGCTAAGCGCTCCTACAGGAACAAATTGACAAATGGGGGCTTGTGCAACGTGCATGAATCTCCACCCACGGCCAGGCAGTTGCCAGGGCGGTGAATATGACTAAGTTTGCGGGAGGAACTTCTTGGTGTTATCGTTTCATGCAACGCAACCACCTCTCTACCAGAACACGGACAACGATGTCCCAAAAGCTGCCGGCAGACTTGCAAGCCAAGGTCAAATGTTTTTGTGGGTTTCTTGAAAAGCTAGTAACTGAGCGCAACATGACACCAGATCATATTATTACCAAGACTTTGTGACGTCACTATGACATAATGCCGGGCCCCCCAGTATGAAAACCACTGCGTTAACAGATGCACGTTCTCCATTTTATTGTTACTATATCTTGCCTTTTAAGATGGAAGGTCTGTTCTTGGTCACTGATTTTCATTCATTTATTCATTTTCTATACCGCTTATTAGGGTCACGGGGATGCTGGAGCCTATCCCAGCTGGCTTTGGGCGAGAGGCGGGGTACACCCTGGACTGGTCGCCAGTCAATCGCAGGGCACATATAGACAAACAAACATGCACACTCACGTTCATACCGATGGACAATTTAGAGTCACCAGTTAACATAACATGCATGTTTTTGGAATGTGGGAGGAAAGCGGAGTACCCGGAGAAAACCCACACACGCACGGGGAGTACATGCAAACTCCACACAGAGATGCCAAACGGAGATTCCAACCCTGAACCTCCTGACTGTGAGGCCGATGTGCTACCCACTCGACCACCGTGCGGCCCTGCCTCATAATATTTGTATAAAACAGGGCTGTCCCCATCCATTCAAATATTTAATCACGATTAATCACTTGTTTTCATAGTTAACTCATGGCCCTGGTTGCTGATTTTGAGAGTGATTTTAGTTCCTAAAACTCATGGTCGCTGATTTTATAAAATAAATTACTCGCAGAAAATGCGACTTAGTCCAGGGCAGTGTGACTTATATACTGTGGGGTTTTTTTTTCCTCTTCATTGTGCCTTTTCGGCTAGTGCAACTTACAGTCTGGAATTTGACAGTACGTGAAGGTTGGGCTCTTCAAAGGTTAGGTCATAACATCACGCGGGTGTCGGCTGGCCCGACGCTGTGGTCTGTAGAAACGTCCAACACATCCATATCCACTGGTAATCGGCCTCCTCCCTCTGTGAGTGCTAGCTGAGAGCTGGGAGGAGAGAAAGACAAAGCAATTCATAGACGATAAACACTCAATCAAATTATGCAAATGCGCTAATTGCAAATGCATTGGCGGCCCCGTGGCATCACTCACCCTTCTGTATCCTGTTTGAAAGGTCTCCATACCAGCTTACAGTTTAGCATGAGATAAATTTGTCTCTGGTGAATAGAGGGCAAATGAGAAGAGAGTGTCTGCCACTCAAAAAAAACCCAATTATCGTTCACAATCAGCAAAGAGACACAAAGAGACGTATACAATGGACCTGTGGTCTAGACCGGAACAATTACCGCATAATTAGCTCATCAGAAGAGCGCAGATTGATCCTACTTTGATTTGCATGCCACAGTTCTTATACTCTCATGTTGGAGAGAGCAGCAGCGCAAGAATCCAAAACGGACGCATTGACCATCTTTTTTGATTTATTTTTTTAATCAAGGTTGCATTTCCCTCTCCTTTTTAACGTCTCCTTTTTTCGACTTTGCTTTTCACCTGGAGTCCTAAGTGAAGAGTGAGCATGTCCCAGTCATTGCTGAGCAGACTCACTGCAGTGTATGATTGCAAGACAGAGGGTGTTATCCACTCGACCAGTCCGGACCTGATTTTGTCGCACACGGGCACGCGGGCAGCAGTGACAAGAGGCCCGATCAATGACAAGGAGGAGGTGGGAGAAGAGGGAAGTGGGCTCAGCTTGTCTAAAGAAAAGCATCACGCTGGGTTCCATTCAAACTTCTGGTTCGAGCGCTCTTTGGCAGAAAGGGCATACTGCGTTTTACGGCCTGTGAATAGCTGGTGATTGCTTGTTATTCCAAACCAGAATGTGTGTGTCTATCTGCACGTGTGTGTGTGTGTGTGTGGGGTAGGTAAAGCGGACGGAGTGCAATATATTTGTGGCGGTGGGTCATCTCATCTGTATGCAGTAATGCCTAGCCTGTTCGCTTTGCTCTATTACAGTTTTTCCAAAATATATCCAGCCATCCATCTTCTACGCCGCTTATCCTCATTCGGGTCGCGGGTATGCTGGAGCCTATCCCAGGTGACTTCGGGCAGGAGGCGGGGTACACCCTGGACTGGTCGCCAGTCAATCGCAGGGGCAGACATACAAACATTCACACTCTAATGGACAAGTTAGGGTCGCCAATTAAATATTAATGAAAAAATCATGCTGTTTCGTGCTTGAATACGGACAATTATTCGTCACAAAATATGCATATTTCAGCTAATGCTTTGCCTACATTAAGCATTTTTATGCATAAAAATGGCTAAATTAACTCAAATGCAAATATAAGGCATTCAGAAGACGCAGTGATGATATGTAGAACTCTACAGTGGTCATAAAAAAGACTGATATGTGTTGAAAAAGTCATAATAAATAAATGAAATGAAATAAAAATATTACAAAACAGAAAAAAAAATAAATTATAATAATTAAAATGAGGGGCCACACAATGGCTGAGTGGTTAGCGCGTTGGGCACAAAGTCAGGAGATCTGGAAGACCTGGGTTCAAATCTCCCTTGGGCATCTCTGTGTGGAGTTTGCATGTTCTCCCCGTGCGTGTGTGGGTTTTCTCCGGGTGCTCCGGTTTCCTCCCACATTCCAAAAACATGCATGTTAGCTTCATTGGCCGCTCTAAATTGTCCATACAGTAGGTATGCATGTGAGTGGGAATGTTTGTTTGTCTATATGTGCCCTGCGATTGACCAGTCCAGGGTGTACCCTGCCTCTTGCTGGGATAGGCTCCAGCATATCCGCAACCCTAATGAGGATAAGCGGCATAGCAAATGAATGAATGAATGAATTTAAACGAGTAATTGATTAAAAATAACTAGAGGACAGATAAATGAAAACATAAATAAAGGCAGCAGTAAAAAAATGGGGAGAATGTTGTACAATATGTGCAAGAACTACTACAGTATATAATCTTTCGCGTACTGTACCTGGTAAACACTGTTCCTTAAACTGGCTCATATTGGTACATTGTTGGAGTTCCTTGCTCAATCCAGTTGGTACTTAAAGCTTGACTGTTTACCGCGAGCACACAGATGTTTCCATTTTAATTTTTCCCTGAGGTCATACAATAAAACAGATAAATTGTGAGTAAACAACAAGACGACGCAAAAAATACAAAACCGATTCCCACAAAAACTTGCAGAATGGTATTGCATGGGACAATGAAGACCCCGTTACATGTGATTGTGGTTTTGGATAAAAGATGAATGGATATATTTTCACCATTTCCGCTTGAGCCTACTTATGGCTCGGCGCTTGTTTCACATTAAATAAGTCAAATAGCGGTAAGTCACCGAATCGGTTCATTATTTTTCTGCTCGGAATTTCTAGGAGCAGCAATGTCATGGTAAAGTAGGAACTTTGCCTTGATTATTCAGGAGTGAGGCGAGCCAAGCAGAAAAGACCTTGGCAGGAGACACGGTGAAGGGACGATGGCTTGGATGGAAGAAATAGAAATGTAGTCACTATGGCAACGACGAACCGTCCACTCCTGAGACTCATTATGGCACTCATTCCATTCGACATTGTCCATAAGCCAGGAAGTAGCCTGCTAATAACAAATATGGTCCTAATTTTTTATTTCACTTCTGTCATGTTAACAGTAACGTTACGTATAGGGTATTATTGACATACAAATGTAATATCGATATTAGGTTTTCTCCCTATAACGAACGCCATATGAAAAAATTCTGTATATAGGCTCATTGGTTATGCGAGGCGGAACCAAAACTTCTTCCATCAATACTTAAAATGATGGTGCTGTATGGCACCTGACAACCAGCCCTTTTCTATTGTGCAAGATGCCGGATTCACCAAACTCGTTGTGTTCCTCGAGCAACACTTTGCCATGCCGGGTCGCAAGTATTTCTCAGATGTTTTATGTATCCATTAGCTCCACAACAGAGATGTGTTCATTCCAAGACAGGAAATATGTGATCTTACACGTATCGGAAATTGAGAGTTGGATAATAACGGCACATCGGACATCCTTACTTATAAGCTAAAATATATGCAGCCTTTGGTAAGGTTTGACATTTTCTTCAAAATGTTTTTTAATTGGGTTTTTTTGTTTTTGTTTTGCTTTTTACCTATGGCCCATTGTAGGAATCAAAATAAACATAAAACACCAAAAATGGCAAAAATAGAGCAAAAAAAACCCAATTAATATATAAAAAGCTGATGGGCATTAAGCCGTAGAAGAAGATAAATAAATTAATCACACAAAAAATTCAAATTAAAGTGATAATTTTGCCGGCCTCAACTGTTTTCCTCATCTCCCGCCTCCCTCCGGTGGAGGGAATACTTTGAAGACCTCCTCAATCCCACCGACACGCCTTCCAACATGGAAGCAGTGCCTGGGGACTCTGAGTCGGGTTCGCCTATCTCTGGGGCTGAGGTCACCGAGGTGGTCAAAAAGCTCCTTGGTGGCAAGGCCCCGGGGGTGGATGAGATCCGCCCGGAGTTCCTTAAGGCCCTGGTTGCTGTGGGCATGTCTTGGTTGACACGACTCTGCAGCATTGCATGGACATCAGGGTCGGTGCCTTGGACTGGCAGACCGGGGTGGTGGTCCCCCTTCTTGAAAAGCGGGACCACCACCACCAGGGTGTATTCTAACTATTGTGGAATCACACTCCTCAGCCTTCCCGGTAAGGTCTATTCAGGGGTTCTGGAGAGCAGGATCCGCCGGATAGTCGAATCTCGGATTCAGGAGGAACAGTGTGGTTTTCGTCCTGGTCAGGGAACTGTGGACCAACTCTATACTCTCGGCAGGGTCCTTGAGGGTGCATGGGAGTTTGCCCAACCAGTCTACATGTGTTTTGTGGACTTGGAGAAGGCATTCGACCGTGTTCCTCGGGGAATACTATGGGGAGTGCTCCGGGAATATGGGGTACCGGACCACCTAATCCAAGGGGTTCGTTCCCTGTATGACCGGTGTCAGAGTTTGTTTCGCATTGCCGGGAATAAGTCGGACCCGTTTCCAGTGTGGGTTGGACTCAGCCAGGGCTGCCCTTTGTCACCGATTCTGTTCATTACTTTCATGGACAGAATTTCTAGGCGCAGCCAGGGCGTTGAGGGGTTTCAGTTTGGTGGCCGCAGGATTCGATCTCTGCTTTTTACAGATGATGTGGTCCTGTTGGCTTCACCGAGCAGTGACCTTCAACTCTCACTGGTTCGGTTCGCAGAGTGTGAAGCGACTGGAATGAGAATCAGCACCTCCAAGTCCGAGTCCATGGTTCTCGCCCGGGAAAGGGTGGAGTGCCATCTCCGGGTCGGGGATGAGGTCCTGCCTCAAGTGGAGGAGTTTAAGTACCTCGGGGTCTTGTTCACGAGTGATGGAAGGATGGAACGCGAGATGGACAGGCGGATTGGTGCGGCGTCTGCAGTGATGCGGACTCTGCACCGGTCTGTCGTGGTGAAAAGAGAGCTGAGCCAAAAGGCAAAGCTCTCGATTTACCGGTCGATCTACGTTCCTACCCTCACCTATGGTCATGAGCTTTGGGTAGTGACCGAAAGGACAAGATCGCGGGTACAAGCGGCCGAAATGGGTTTTCTCCGCAGGGTGGCTGGGCTCTCCCTTAGAGATAGGGTGAGAAGCACTGTCATCCGGGAGAGACTCGGAGTAGAACCGCTGCTCCTCCGCATTGAGAGGAGCCAGATGAGGTGGCTCGGGCATCTGGTTAGAATGCCTTCCGAACGCCTTCCTGGGGAGGTGTTCAGGGCACGTCCAACCGATAGGAGGCCTCAGGGAAGACCCAGGACACGTTGGAGAGACTATGTCTCTCAGCTGGCCTGGGAACGCCTCGGCATCCGCCGGGAAGAGCTGGACGAAGTGGCCGGGGAGAGGGCTTCCCTGCCTAGGTTGCTGCCCCCGCGACCCGACCTCGGATAAGCGGAAGAAAATGGATGGATGGATAGATGTTTCTTCGTATGAACTGCTCCAAATGAACTGAAAATTGAAATCAAGCTAAAAGGTAGCTCAAGTGTCTGAAAATCCAGCATCCATGAATGCATCTCGCTGCCGTGTACTGACAATGAGGTGTGTTGTTCCCAGGAAAAATGTCTTGAATTGAATTAATGAAGGCCTCACGAAGGTCGAGTGGTTAGCATGTTGGTCACACAGGAGATCCGGAAGTCCTGGGTTTGAATCTCCGTTTGGGCATTTCTGTGTGGAGTATGCCTGGGTTTTCTCTGGGCACTCCGGTTTCCTCCCACATTCCAAAAACATGCATGTTAGGATAATTAATAAACTGTCCATATGTAGTCATGTAAGTGAATGGTTGTTTGCCTGCCTGTGATTGACTGGTGACCAGTCCAGGGTGTACCCGGCTTCTCACCCAGTCAGCTGGGATAGGTTCCAGCAACTCCTATGAGTATAAGCGGCATAGAAAATGGATGGATGGATGGATGAATTCATGAATTAAATTAGTTACTGTTTAGTAACAGTAGCTGTTTTGACAGGCCTAATCTTTAAATATTCATTTCATTGTACTTTTTAAAAAGGAAACCTTCTTCTCGTCTTGTTATTGCAGACCCAATCTCGTATATTGTGTCATGACAGCCCTACTAATATCTTATAACATGCAACATTTGTCTTTAAATATATTTAAAATTGGTATTTTTTTTTTCCTTTTTTCCAAATAAAAATTATATAACAAGCACAAAAGTGGTCCCCATGCATCATTTGATTTTTTTCAATATGCAGTATGTTTGTTACACATATTGTTTCATCATTTTATGTTGTTTAGTTTTTTATGATTTTATGTTTGGCTTATCTTTTTTTGAATTGAACAAGCTCTTCTTCTAACTAAATCCTGCAAAATACAACCTTCTGTTGATCATATTTGTCTGAAATCTGCAGCCTATCTAGCTTATTTATTGATTATGGCGGATCTTTTGGTATGATACATGCACCAATTTCTTATCATGATGAAATCCAAACTGAAGCTTTCCCATAGCAAACAAGAATTGAGGATGGAGTGCAGCTGGGGCTTGGAAATAAAGTCTTGGCTAGCAGGTCGATGGCAAGGCTAAGTCTGTGCTTACAGCGGCCTCGTCCACGGCGGAGGATAAAAGAAGCTATTTCAGTCGAGTTCTCCTTTGTAATTAGAGAGGAATCTATACAGTGCAGATTCTCGAGCGAGTCTACAGTTCTTCAGAGCCATAATTTACCTAATTACTTGGAGACGCCTCTTTGATTTAGTCAATATGAAAAAGGGCTGAAAAAGAGAGAGGAGAGGTGGGCAATGTGCAATTAAGTGGCTGTTATCAATTCACTGCTGCAAAGACTTTGGCTTTTCTGGTCGTGAGCTATAAATGATTTTAGGATGAGAGGGTGTCAGATATATTTGCGGTTTTCCCACTGCCAGAGGGATTTGGGTATAGAGGATTTTTGGTATATTTTATTGACTGCATGTAGCTGTATTGACAAACGCTGTCTTGCTCATTTCAGGGGGTTTTAAAATGATATTGGATCCCATAAAAGTATGTTTCTTTCAATACAATACTCCATGAATTGCATGTGTACAGAGTAAATTTGCATTCTTTTCCACTTGGCCGAAAACCCTTGGATTAAGCAACCTCAACCACCAACCTCTGTTACAATTGGTCAGGGGTCGGGGGTCAGCCGCAGCCCTCCACACCACCTGCCTGACACCGCTCAGAGCTAAGAGTTATCTGCAAACAGTAAAGAGCAATTGGATATAATTAAAAGATTATTGGAGAATGCAGCATCCGACTGTGTTTTGTTCAGGAGTAGGGACCGTGAGGTAGGTCTTTAGCTCCCCAGAAACCCCAAAAACCTTCCCATTGCTGCCTTGCTTCAGTTTAGATACAAAAGTCTTACATCTCAATAAACATGGCTACCATTTTCAAGAAAAAGTGCCCAACGGCAGTGAGCAGCGGTTACAGATTATACCCAACCATATATCGACTTCCCAAAGTTGCAACCTGAAAAATTCACAAGATCTTGTGGAAACCTTGTGAAGTTCTCAGACTCCAACTTCTATAAGTTTAGGAGTGGCATAAAATGAATCCAGGAATAACTTAAAACACTCCAACCTCCTGATATTTTTCTTACACTTTATGTAGAACAAGGCTGCTCCTCCCCATTGAGGAACCCCGATGAGGCGGCTCAATTATCTGGTCAGTATGTCTCCGGGACGCCTCCCGGGGGAGGTGCTCAGAGCACATCCGACTGGTAAGAGGCCTCAGGGAAGATCCAGGCCTGGCCGGAAGGAGCTGGACGAAATAGCCAGGGAGAGGAAAGCCTGCGCTTCCTTGCTTAGGCTGATGCCCCAGCAAACCAACCTCAAATAAGTTGAAGATGGATGGATGGAGGGATGGATATACTACAGCTGCCCTATCTGGTCATCGAGCATGACCTGATGCATCCTGCTTGAATGAGAGACAAAACGGTTTCTAAGACAGTCCAGTTGCGATAAATGCCATGAGAATACAATGATTGAATATTCAAATGATAAATTCAAACATTTTAAACACATGAGTCTGAAAAGTTGCAATTGTCAGGTCAGGGTCTCTTATGATCTCAGGAGTGGAAATCAGCAAATTCGGGATACATTTTCTCCTGCATACATTTACAGAACAAGGTAACACTACAGTACACACATCTGCCCTGCGGGACCAGGAAGGCCTCCCTTGGCTCCAACCAAGGGCAGGATGCCGCTTACCTGCTTTACGAACTGCCAGGCCGTTCTTAAAAGCCCCCTTCTTTCTCTCTCTCTCTCTCTCTCTCTCTGCAAGATGGAGATTAGGACATTCCTCACTGTTTCCGCTCGTGTGGAGAACACGTCAGTGGTCACCACAGCCCTGATGTAATGTGCCATCTCCAGCGTCTTTGAAGTGGCGGGATAAGCCGGCCTCAGACGCTGCCAAGTTCAAAAGGGCCTACAGAGGGATTTGGAAACAGAGGAAGAGATCCTATTCTCCCTCAGATCATTTCCAGCCTCTCTCAGCAAACACTGAGGGTGGAAAAGGAGAAAACGTCATGGAAGGCTTCCAGCTGACAGATTGATTTAGACATGTGGCTTTCTGCATTCTGGTGGGCCAGCGGAACCACGATGGGGACAAATCTCTTCTCTTCAAGGTTACATGTATGGTCCATGTGTTGTAGAACTTACCTTTCCACTGTGTTGGCAAGTTGCCGTTTCTGTTTAAGCGGTTGCACTTTTAAACCAGTTCGACATTTATCTTCCAGATTTAAACTAACACAGAAGAACGATAACCTGCTGTGTGCATGGCGTTGCTCCATTGCCATCTCGCTGTGAACGGAGCTTGGTTGTGGCTCCAGAACATTATGATAATCACAGGTGCATTGTTGGGAAGCGTAAACAGAATGAATAATGCATACTTTACTCCCGACACAGGACAGTGATCGTATCGGTGATGAAGAATGGGGTTGTGCTACAGTAGCTTAGCTGTGGAAAAGGAAGCGAGCTATTGTCAAAACTCCGTCTTAGACAAAAGAAAATCAGGAAACGTAGCGTTTTTGTTCTTATTCATGCACAAATGATTCCCTCGGGTGATGACACAGTGCAGTGATTTTACAATAATCCCTGACTGGAAACATCCTCAAAGCCATAAAACTGTCACATTCAACATTTTGGTTTGTTCTTTTTAGGCAAAGTGATGCAGCTTGGTTATTTGTCAGATGTCAAAGGGCTGCAGGTTTTTTGTGACCCTAACTCGCACCAAAATGTCAAACTACAGTGGAACCTTGCTTTTCGTATGTCCCGAGTTTTGTAGGATTTTGTTTTTGGTGAAAAGATGTCTCCGATTTTGTACAAAGTCTTGGTTTTTGTTCGGCCAAACAGAGCACTCAACAAACAGAGCACTCGAGTGCCCAAACAAAACAACCATGCATAGAATGCATAGATAGTAGTTCTTTTAGAGTTGGGACACTACAGACAGATTCCTGGCTAAGGAATCCTTGAATCATCTTTATGAACGGTGTATAAATGGTTATGAACGGGGGACTTTTTAACAGAAACTCAAGTGTGATACAGCTCAGGAAAAAAACTGGGCAACAAAAGTATTTTATGTGCTGCACATATTTATCAAAGGAGTCAGACGACTGAAAGTTGTAAAGCCTGAGGAAAGGGAACATGTTACATTGCCGTTCAAGCTACAAATTGAAAACATCCACTCAGCAATATGGATATCCAGCAATATCCATTGCTTTTAACTCAGCTTTATGACCAAAAAAGACACCAAAACAGAAAATAAACTGCAGTAAAGCCTAAAAGAACTGGAGTTCCCATGATGGTTAGAGCGCAGCTTCAAGCAGTAGTAAACCGGACAAGTGACGTGCATGCTAACATCACGCTTTGAAGTCTTATGCGGCGATTCTGTTTTGATCTGTCAAATCATAAGAAAGTTTGATCAAGTTTGATCACATTTAATCTTACGTCTCTTTCTCAGAGCTAACAAGTGATGCTGGGAACACGCTGGGTAGGATTGTGGGGTTTATATTTTGTCTTTCATTATGGTGTGTCAAAAATCCACTATCACCAACAGGTTTTGAAAGTGCTGGACTATTGAAGAGAACAGCTCAAGCAAAGGGGCTCAAGTGACACAAAGCGCAACAACAAAACAGAGCGAGAAACTAAGTGACTAAGGAATTATTGTGATGCTGAAAAAGACGACTAAGTGGTTTTAGTTCCCAGAAGGGGGATGAAGACGGCAATAAATGGTTTTTCTGGTAGGCTTTCTGGTTTAACTAGCCATGTTACACACACTGTCTGAAAAAAAAGCATTTAATCAAAGTTAAACAAATCTTTCTGTGTAACATCTGTCTGACCGGTGCAGCGTACATATGAGCAACCTTTTTTTCCTCTTTGCATCCGGAAATTATGGTATGAGGATTCTTTTGTGCTTTCTATGCCTTTCAAAGTGGTCCTGTCCTGCTAATTTTAAGGTCGTTTAAAATGATATTGGGTCCCAGTGGGACATATAATTAAGTTTGCATGAATAAAAAGACAAAAAAAATCAGGCTAAATCTGCATTCTCCTTTTGGCCAAAACTGTCATTTTCTGCAACCTCCTTAACCAGCGACGCTTATTCTGTTGCGACTGGCCATGGGTCAAGGGTCTGGTCTCCACCCCACACTCTGGGCTGAATCTCAACCGGTTACATGCTAATCAGTAAACAGTAAAGACGAATTGGATGTTGGATATAATTGAATATTGGAGAATCCGGGGTTGAATTGTATTTTGTTCATGAAACGGCTTGCCGTGAGGAGCAGTGACCGTGAGGTAGGTCTTTTGCTCCCTAGAAAATAAAAAAATCTTCACACTGTTGCCTTGCTTTGGTAGGTACACAATTTATACATCCGAAAAAAAGCTTTCTGGCTGCCGTTTCATGAAAAAGCAATATACGGTACTGAGCAGCAGTCGCTAGTTACGTCTGCGCACCCAGCGAGTTGCCATACATGGACTTCCTAAAGTTGTGTTGCGGGAACTATTTGAACAAAGACCGGGGATCAATGCTCCTCCTTTCTGATGTTACTCTCTGCTGCTCTGTCTTTTCTATACTCTCCTCCTCAGCTCCTTTGCCACCACTACGTCTGGCGGGTTAGCCAGCACGTATGTTGGTGTGTGCCCAAACCACAGGTGTCCGGGCCTCACTGTGTGTGTGTGTGTGTGTGTGTGTGTGTGTGTGTCACACAACAGATCCTGCAAATCCTGTCCATCCCTGAAGACAGGCAGTGTGAGTGGGTAATTGGCCACTGACTGTGCAAGACCACTCTGGAGGCAGTGCTTATTGAACCTCTGTCACAGAGAGAGACACGTGGTGAAAGCGGGGCAGCTGAGGCAGACCAAAAAAAACCCGAATGGACCAGAAAGACAAAATCAGAAAGAATGAAGAGGAATGAAAAAGAAGAGGGACAACACTGGTCGAAATAAAAGAGAGCAGGAATTGGGCGAGGGGGATAAAGAGATGGAGGGCACGTTTGGAAGGGGGAACAGGTGGCAGATGGGAGGAGTAAGAGTGAAGAGGAGAGAATTTTAGAGTGACCCTGAAGGCAACATTTCCTCTTCTCTCAGCTCAAATGTGACACTTTCATGATTACACTGCACCTCTTTTGGGAGAAAACGGCTTAATCGTAAAAAGGATGATCTGGGTCATGGAGCAGAGGCGTGTGTGTGTGTGAGTAAGTGAGTGAGTGAGTGAGAGAGAGAGAGAGAGAGAGAAAAGAGGGAAGGAGCAGAATGGAAGGTATGGTAATGGAATTGTCGGTTCTTACTCTCGGTGACTACCAAACAAAATGCCTCGTAAACGCCGAGGCAATTGATAAATAAATAAAGTAAAAAGTATATCCCTCCAGCAAATTGGCTGTTGGATTATCCCCAGTAACGCCTGTCTATGTGTGCGTGTATGCGGAAGCATCGCCAGCCAGAGAGGGCGAGAGGGTAGAAGGCATTGGATGAGCGATCATTGCTTCGTCAGCTCCATTAAACACACCACTGGCCTGTAAATCACGCTGTCACACAAGCATCCATTCTAAAATCTATTCTACAGCAACACACACACACACACAATGCATAGTGAAAAATAAACAGCACACCAAGATGTGACTGGATACCTTATGACGCTGCAGTTCTGCAACAGAAAGATGCTCTGCATTTGCATGTAAGCAGTGTTATACATTTAAGTTAACATCACTCGGAATGGGACACAAAACAGGTCATTTTCAATATAATCATAATAAAAGTAGTTATTACCAAGAAATTACACAATGGGAAAGATCACACTGATTCAAATATGAAGCTATGCACAAAGAACATTATCATGTTTGGACTTAGTTTTGCATATCGTTAGGTATTTTACTTTTGTACACGATATAACAATTTGATTGAGTTTTTTTATATACCTATTGCATAGTGTAAACACAGCTTACATATAGAGTTATTGTATGGCAACAGTGTGGTTATTTAAATTGAGCACAAGCACAGTCTTAATTACTGTATGTCTCCAATGACTTATTTTCTGTTATTATCTCTACACTACAAGTGCAAATGTGACTATAGGGGTGCTATCATGTCTGAGGGGCTGTAATTATGTTAAAAAACATATTTAGAAGGTGACAAACAGGTTTCCTACCAGTAAATACGCAATTTAATGTTTGAAATTCAACTATTATGGTCAGGTCTGGATTACAACCGCGATAAAGAGGGGATTTATTTATTATTTGTTATTTATTTTTATTTACAGGATTTCCATTTTATGGTATAATACTATTTTTGACTCTTTTTTGTGCTCATTCGTAATTTGTTTAGAACGTAAATTGGGTTATCTTAGAAATTAAAAACAATGCTACTGAATTTTTTGTGTGTATGTAAATTGCTATTAGAGGGGTTTTGGCATTTTGCATATCCTGCCACCTTGGATTAACAGCAACGTAAGTGGGCACTTTTCAGTATAGTACCAGTATAATAACAAGCTTTTAACACAATAGTGTTCATTACTGTGTACAAGTGGAGACACATCCTACTCTCAGGTGCTAAATTTGTTGACCATATGGTCACCCAGGGAACACATTACCGGGGTGTGAACCAGAGCTGGGTCGACAAAGTGTGTTTCACAACGGTGTGACAGAGCGGACCACGGAGCGTCTCGAATATGTTCTCCAATATGAACAGCTGATCTCCAGGTTAGCCCAGGCTGAACACACGGTTAGTTCCAAGTACTGAATCAGCAATTTATTTGTTTTGTTATGGCAGCTCCTGGCAGACTCGTTCAATGCTTGGGAACGTTTTAAAATTGGAACCAGAAAAAGTAAAAATATAGAGACGGCATATGTAAAAAGTCTGAAAGGTCAGTGAGTGGGCAAAAATTGTGCAGCTTGTTCATGACAAAAGAGATAAATGAGTGCTTGTGAGTCAACGGCGCGTGGGCGACACAGTGCCAGGATTCAAGCTCATTAGCACAGCTTGACTACAGCATTTAGCCTTCTATACAGACATCCCACTCCCACCTCCTTTTAGACGGTATGCTCCAATTTATGGGACAGGCTCAACAACTCTGCAACAACCTGAAAATGCTTCCAGGATGGGAGGGAAATTCGCACGCTTGTTTTTGCGTGTAGGGGTTCTGGGCAGAGTCATTACTCAGATGTATTATTATTTACCTTCGTAGAGGAAATCTACTTTGTTTTCGCTAGCTGCATTCCAAACTGACTCAGATGTAAACCAATTACTTGTCAAAGAGAAATGTCATCTTTCAGGGGCACTTGGAATCAGATCTAAATAATGGATGGTAAGCAGTCATGGTGCAATGCCGCGCTGCACGAAAGTGAAGTACTGAACAGCTTGCAATGAGACACTTATCTTATTTCACAAAAACAGTCTCTGGCTGCTTTTTAACTTAAGAGGAAATTAGCCGGCACTCATACTGCAACTAAACTTGTTGTACAAATAGAAAAAAAGTTCATGCATTCTTTGCTGAGCAAATGGAAATACACACTTCACCGAACTTTGACCTCCATTGGAGTCAAGATAAGGGCCCGCCGGGCAACATGCCTCCAAGATATTATCATACATGCAAAACAACACGAATGGAAAAAAAAATCTGTTCAGGCACAACAAGACTGAAAAGAAGTTAGCCACTGTTAAGAAGTATAGTTACCCTCCAGTCTTACTGCTTCGCTTGAGGGGTGGCCGATACTTCAGATGTTGGCATCAATTCGATACCAAGTAAATCCCGCCCGTATTGCCGATACTGAGAGTGAAGCTCATTGCATGATTTTGTGATTCTGTGACATTTGAACCTGTGATCATAAAAGCAGAGGAATAGTAATAAAACCAACGATTACAATAGGACTCTCGCACAGGCTGGGTCCTTGTGCTCAGGCCTTATAACAACAATAATAATAATAAATGGAAAAGATTAGAATAGGACTCTTCCACATGCTGGGTCTTTGTGCTTCTGGGATGAGACTCAGCACCTCCAAATCCGAGGCCATGGTTCTCGGTCGGAAACGGGTGGACTGTACCCTCCGGGTTGGGAGTGAGATCTTGCCTCAGGTGGAGGAGTTCAAGTATCTCGGGTTCTTGTTCACAAGTGAGGGAAGGTTGGAGCGTGAGATCGACAGACGGATCGGTGCAGCATCTGCAGTAATGCGGTCGCTGTACCGGATCGTCGTGGTGAAGAGAGAGCTGAGCCGGAAGACAAAGCTCTCTGTTTACCGATCGATTTACGTTCCCACCCTCACCTATGGTCATGAGTTATGGGTCATGAAATAAAGAACGGGATCGCGGATACAAGCGGCGGAAATGAGTTTCCTCCGTAGGGTGGCTGGACTCACCCTAAGAGATAGGGTGAGGAGCTCGGCCATCCGGGAGGAGCTCAGAGTAGAACCGCTGCTCCTTCACACATCGAAAGGAGCCAGTTGAGGTGGCTCGGGCATCTATTCCGGATGCCTCCCGGGCGCCTCCCTGGTGAGGTGTTTTGGGCATGCCCAGTCGGGAGAGGGCCCCCGGGAAGACCTAGGACAAGCTGGAGGGACTATGTCTCACAGCTGGCCTGGGAACGCCTTGGTGTCCTCCCGGTGGAGCTGGAAGAGGTCGCCGGAAAACAGGAAGTCTGGACTTCCTTATTGAAACTGCTGCCCCCGCGACCTGGACCCGAATAAGCGGTGGAAAATGGATGGATGGATTTGTAAGGTCCTGCCACAGCACCAAAAAAGGATTCAGGTCAGGACTTTGACTGGGCCACTCCAAAGTCTTTCTCGTTTCCAGCCATTCAGAGGTGGACATTATCCACAAATAGCAAAAACATGGACCAGTGTTGAACCTTACCAGTGGCCGGCCAACCAAAATGATCCCAAGAATGAAGCAACAACTCATCCAAGAGGTCACAAAAGATGCCACAACAACATCCCAAGACCAGCAGGCCTCACTTGCCTTAGTTAAGGTAAGTGTTCATGACACCACCATGAGAAAAACACAAACAAACAAAAATGCCCTGCATGGCAGCGTTCAAAGTCAAAAACCCCAGCTAAACAAAAAGAACATTAAGGCTCGTCTCAAGTTTGCCAGAAAACATCTTGATGATCCCCAAGACCTTTGAGGAAGGAACTACGAACTACGAGTTTGACAGGACAAAAGTTGGACTTTTTGGAAGGTGTGTGTGTCCCATTACATCTGCTGTAAAAGTAACACGACATTTCATACCAACAGTAAAATATGGTGGTGGTAGTGTGACAGTCTGGGGCTGTTCTGCTGTTTCAGGACCTGGAAGAATTACTGTGATAAAAAGAACCATGAACTCTGCTGTCCACCAAAAACTCCTGAAGGAGAATGTCCGACCATCTGTTGGTGACCTCAAGCTGAAACCAACTTGGGTTCTGCAGCAGGACAATGATTCAAAACACACCAGCAAGTCCACCTCTGAATGGCTGAAGAAAACCAAAGTGAAGACTTTGGAGTGGCCTAGTCAAAGTCCTGAACTGAATCTTATTGAGATGCTGTTGCATGACCTTCAAAAGGTGCTTCACGCTGGAAAAGCCTCCAGTGTGGCTGAATGACAATTCTGCAAAATTCCTCCACAGCGCTGTAATTGCAAGTTATGGCAAACGCTTGATTGCAGTTGCCTCTAAGGGTGGCCCAACCACTTATTAGGTTTAGGGGGCAATCCATTTTTCACACAGGATTTGGATTTTCTCGTCTCCAAAACAAGTCCTCCACATACCTATCAATTGATTTAGTTCATCTTGGGTTTCGATGCATGCGAGTCTGCCCTTTATCGTCTTTGTCCTTCGCAGAAGGACATCACCCCTGCTTTCGGAAAGCCATCTTTTCCGGTTGTGTTGGTTTGTCTCCTTGGATGCAAGATTTATTAAATGGTATCACTCATTATTCTCAAAGGTTTCTTGTTGGCAGCAAATTTTCCCATGTGGTGCCGCACGTGCAAAAGGTCAAGCGCTTTTATAAGCATACTTTCCTTCGGATCACCGCTGCTGTGATGCCACGACACAATGCTGCTTTTAGGGGCATCAGTGATCTTTTGACAGGGTTAACAGAGGATCAGCAAAGAGTTGCCCCCCCTGTGGTCATCCATTCAATACACAGCTCTTCTCCACTCGCTCCACTCTTCATTCATATTTCAGAATGTTATTAGAGCGTGCACTGAAATGTCAAGATCTCTACAAGGTAAATATCCCTCTGAATGTCACTGCAATAGGCGAGCCGGGGGAAACTGCTTTTCCTCCCTGATCTGTTTTTTGCTGTAAGGGTGGCAGGCTGCTGACATTAGGGCCAAAACGATTACTCTGCCAGCGGCTATTTCCCAGTTTCATTTGTTTCTGCCGTGTTTTCAATGATCATATTGGCACCATCACATCGGAGCACTAATGACCGACCGCAGATGCTGCTGAAGAGGAGAAGGTTGCTTGTTTTAACACTAAAGGGGTCTTTGAGGCAAGGAATATCAAAAAGGAGCAGGTCCGGAAAGCCATGTGAAATGTGTAACGGAGGTTGGCGCCGCCTGAGGACATTTTCCTCCTTGAGCGGCAAAGGCAAGACAACAATGAGACGAGGCTGCACGGTGCTCTCATGGATGGGCTCTCTCATGTCCACGGCTGGTGAATCAAGTGCAAAGCAGTCGTGTCTGGAAAAATATGAATGAGATCAAAGGAGTGCGATTATTATGGTCCATGCGCAGGCAGCAGGCATTCATCATTGGGGCTGTGAGGCTGTGTTAGTTCTCATTTCATGTGTGAGATGTGTGTTCTAGCTGGGCTCATGTCTATTTCTGCGTTGCTTTCTTTTCCCCTCGTCTGATGCTTCCGACTGACAGCGCCGCCTGCAGTGATTGGCAATGCAGAAGAAGTGTTCCGGGTGATGACAACATTGTTGTCATCCTCTGGGATCATGGGTAATGAGACACTCATGGGAAAGCGTAACTTGGTGATGTCACGTATCAAGAAGAACATGCACAACCAAAGACGAGAAGCGAGGGAACATCAGTGCTGTCTCTCTAGCCGTTCTTTTTTTTTTCTGACGTATTCTTCATGCTGACGATAGGAATGCCGACGGCTCCCGACTGACCTCGTTCGTTGTCACCTCTTTAGGCAGGATGTCTGTTTCCCTCATCTGACAGTCACCTGTCTTCACCTCACACCCACCAGCAGCTTTCTCCGCTTGCTGTTCGCCACGCACTCTCAGCCTTCTGAGTAATTGCAAGGTATACCTCTTTTTTTCAGTAGCACTCCACATGCTGACAGTCCAGACAAGTTCTGAGTCCTCTTGCTCACACTTAAATGCATGTCTTTTATTGCAGCTGCACTCACTATTGAGTCAGAGCCATCATTCTCATTATTCCATCAATTTGACATCGTACTAGAAGGCCCAAATTGATCCGTTTTCAACTCGGCCCCTGCAAAAAGCAGGAATAAGGGTTTTAAGAATCACAGCAACACACCTCATTTTTATAATATTGCACTTAGGTGGCTTGATAAATGATTTGCCTCCTTGCCACAGCTTCATAACATAGCAGTTAACAGCTGGTCCCACAGCGCCACCTATTGGCGGAACAGTCTGCAAACGTCCATTCATTATCCTGCATACGCTGCAGGGTCAACCTCATCGCTGCTTTTGCAAACCATGAAATCAGCCATTAAATTCCCACAAGCTTCTGTGGTCTGATAATTTAAAATTGTTCATCAAAATAGTGTAATGGAATTAATACTTCATATGCCACCAGCCACATCTTTTCTGGAGAATATGTTTGAATGTTGGGGGTGGAAGCAGGCTAGAGCCCAGCAGAAGAAATCTATTCAATCTTTCATCATTTCCCACTCTGCTGTCACCTTGTTGCACTGTTGGAGCCAGGGTCTAGACACTGACGAAAGGCACCAGGCATCCATCACGTCCGATTATGCCATTTAGATGTAATTGCCAAGCCTTCAGGATTGCGCATCCCTGTGCGACACACACATATGCACACACCTGCAGGGGCTGTAGAGAAGGGAGTAGCGCTCGCACGCAAACTGAGACACATTTTACACACAATCAAATTAGAGCCGACGTTCAATGCATCGTTGACAAATTGATTATTAAACAAAATGGCAGCATGGCTGAGATGAATTCAAAGTCTTACAAATGTGTGCCCTGCATAGGTTGATTACAAACCCATGCAGGGAAGACCTGTTTTCATGCTGTACTGAAGGGACTATAAAAGCAAGGCATTAAGCAATGGCAGTGAGGTCATGAGTGGCATTGCTAACACCGTGTTTGATTACCAGTGGGGCCACCCACATTAAAATGGTCCTACAAGGCACTTTGAGTAAAAGCTTCGACATTATATGTTATGTTAATGAGCTGAATTGTTGTATTCCCCAGTGTTCAACGGTGAGGTGAAGCATTTATTGTGGTAAGCGACTTGGATACAACAGCATCCCCTCAGCAGACACGTACCGTAGGAATGCACAATGCAATGCTATCCAATACAACGGTTGTGTTTCCATGTTCCATGTTTCCTGGCTCATGGCTGGCAACAGCAAAAAGAGATTATAGGGAAGAAAATTGGCATTTTATGGGGGAAAAAAGTCACAATTTCATGAGAATAGTCATGATGTTATGAGGAAAAATATGCCATTTTTACCATTTTTAGAAGCATATGTAACCCGCCTTCCTTTACTCTGCTGTGTGTTCTTTATGGTCTTTGCTGTAATTTATTGGTCTGCGTGAAAACCTACAACGTATGAGCTGCGCGCCCCTTCTTGCATTTCCTTCTCCTGCAAATAAAAAAGAGACACTAAATAAAACACACATGCGCAGACCTGGCAACACGTGCCGCTAGCCAAACGGTGTTAGCGAAGCTAGTTTCCCCTTAGCAGAAAAAACATAGTTACAAAGTGCACAATACAGTACAACGTTGGTGGAAACCTTCATCAGACATTAACAATGTAGCCACCACAACTGCTTGAACTTTAAATCACAACTTCACACATTTCACGCAAATTTCTGGGGGGAACACATTTCACGTCTTACCTCCTCCACACGCGTGGCTGGTGTGGACGAGGTCGCGCACGCACCGTGACGTCACGACGTCACTACGTCACCGCGCTCTGGCACACAGACATGACGCGACCATACAAAACTAGTACGAAAATATATTTACATACAAACTATAACAACAATACTTTGAAGTGTTTTGGTGAAATTAAACGTCATCTTAAACTCGTTACACATACAAGTGAAAGATTTAAAAATATATGTTATTTTCTAAAGTCATAATATTATGAGAAACAAAACAAAGACTTAAGTTGCAAATATTGGAAAATTAGGTTACTACTACAAGAAAAAAAACATCTTACGGGGAAAGAAAGTTAGTTTTGCAATTTTCTGAGAAAAAAAACATGTAATTTTTAGAGTCATAAAATTGAAATATTTTTCAAACAAGTTCATTTAAGGAGAAAAACTTCCTACTAATAATATACTTAAGCTGTGTTTCTTTCAGTACAATGAAACCTTGGTTAGTGTGTTTAATCCATTCCAGAAGGTCTGACTATAACCAAAATGGACACTAACCAAACACACTTTTCCCGTCATAAATAATGTAAACCCAATTAATCCTTTCCAAAAAGCCAAAAAAACAAACCACATTTTCTAGCTTTACAGTTATGGTTTTACATGCAGAAAACAATTGGAAATACATATTCATGGTGAATGAAAGGGATAAATGAACATTTAAAGTTACTTTTACCTTCAGTGATTCTTGATGTGCTGTCCGCAAAGACACAATGTGGCAGACAGATCAACCACCACCACCCCTTCTGTTTTCACATGAGTTGTTTCTTGAATTAAATAGTGTTTCTCACCTACTTTAACCCAAAATAGAGTGAAAGAAAGTTAGTGATAAACACTATTGGATTCAATAAATACCTCATGACAAAACAGGAAGATGGTGTTGGGTATCTTGCTGTGACGTATCTGAGAAATGTGTTGAAATGTACAGTATTCCATGACTGAGGATAGAACCAGCAACCGTCCGATTGAAAGACGTCCACAGAATGTTAAATGTAAAATGAATTTCCACCAATACAACAGCAAAGTCAGCCATTTTCACATGTAAACATTCCTTTTACCCAGAGCTAGCTTCTATAGCCGAGGATCAGACCGCCAAGGCTCCCGCCTCCGTCCGCCACCCAGCTTGCTCTACACCCGACCCCTTTTGCCCCTTCCTGGGTGGTGAGCTAATGGGAAGAAGGACCCACATTACCTCTTTGGGTTGTGCCCGAGCGGGCCCCATACGTGCAGACCACCAGACCATCAGACGCTCGCCATTGTGCCCCACCTCCAGGCCTGGCTCCAGAATGGGGCCCCGGTGACCCGCATCCAGGCGAGGGAAAACTCTGGTCCCTCCCCTAAAACCTGTTTGTCATGGGTGACCCTACCAGGGGCATGAATGCCCCCGACAACTTAGCACCTAGGATCACTGGGACACGGAAACCTCTCCACCACAATAAGGTGTTAGCTCAGGAAGGAGTTGGCTCAGAAAGAAATGAGTTTTCTCCGCAGGGTGGCTGGGCTCTCTCTTAGAGATAGGGTGAGAGTCACTGTCATCCGGGAGAGACTCGGAGTAGAACCTCTGCTTCCCCGCATTGAGAGGAGCCAGAGGAGGTGGCTCGGACATTGGGTTAGAATGCCTACCTGGGGAGGTGTTCAGGGCACGTCTGACAAGTAGGAGGCCTCGGGGAAGACCCAGGAGTCGTTGCAGAGACTATGTCTCTCAAATGACCAGGGAACGCCTCGGGATCCGCCGGGAGGAGATGAACAAAGTGGATGCATTTAGAATTGTTTCATAAAAGGCGATGTATTATGCTTTTTGTATTTTCTGACCTATAAGTGTTGTTACAATGTTGCATTCTCGTGATAAACGATGCCAAAGTATCAG
Source organism: Oostethus manadensis (assembly GCA_024372805.1). NCBI lineage: Eukaryota > Metazoa > Chordata > Actinopteri > Syngnathiformes > Syngnathidae > Oostethus > Oostethus manadensis. Next base: position 3,399,419 of record QODF01000021.1, read on the forward strand.
ATAATGAGGTTTGCACATTTCAAAGTGAGCCCTGAAAGCAGTTTTGGATGGCCCTGCACGCTGTTTCACTGAGTTTGGCGGGCGCCCCGGGGAGAGTTCTCTTTTCTTCGTGAAGGGCAGGGCCGCCCTGGAATGGGTTCGCCCCGAGAGAGGGGCCCGCGCCCTGGAAAGCGTTGCGGTTCCGGCGGCGTCCGGTGAGCTCTCGCTGGCCCTTGAAAATCCGGGGGAGAACACCCCGAGTTCCACTTCCATCACAAAACCCGGACTTCTACTAGTGGGCAAGGGCTCCCAGGAAATGTTTGTTGGGGTGTGAGGGAAAGCTAATTTTGTTTAGCAATACGAAGCCAGCAGCTCCAAACTGTCGCTGAAGTCCGACGCCTTTCCGTTATTTTGTTATTTGGTCGTGTTGAAGAGTCAGAAGAGCAAGCTGTATAAAACAATTCATCAGTGTCCTAACTGTTTTTGATTTGTGTAAGTAATCGCTCTAAAGTGGTTGTCTGCGTAGCATTATAGAGTGTGCATACAGGGAGCGGAAGGAGTGTTACCTGCAAATTACAAGCTCACCAATGTCTGGAAGTGCTAATAGCTGGTATAAGATGACATATTAAAAAGATAATTGGCCGTTTATTATCAACTCCTGTACCAGCAGAATTAGAAAGTGGTGTTTGGCAGCTGTCAGAAGGTCCTTGGGAGCCCTTGGGAGTGTGACCTGAGGCGTACCTGGAGGAGGGCCGGGGGTGGGGTAAATTGCACAGACCGTCTGGGCATGAGGCAGCAGAAACCCAAGGAAACACTGCAGGAAAAGACGCAGAATCTGGAAGATCTGGAAAGCTTTCTGTGTGGGTTATCGTGTGTAGCTGCTCTATAGTGTAGGTCCCCTTTAGGAATACCGTTGGACTCACGTAGTGTGTTAATGACACGATAAGGCATGCGCCATTTTTTTATGCACGCAAACCCGAAGCAAAGTTGTGGCATAAATTGCCAATGTTAACCAAAAAAACACTAACCAGGGTGGACGTCGTATATACGTGTAACTTCTGGGTTTGTTTATAATGTGCAAAATATCCAAGTGGTCCCTTTGATTTTTCAGCACGTGGGCCTCGATAGAAAAAGTTTGCTTTAGAGACCCTAGAAGTCCTAGACTTCATGCTGTTTGGCAACAGTGCTAACCACCCGCCTGCTGCGCTACCAAAAAATCCAAAATGCTAACTCAATCACGTGCTATACCTCGTTAGAAGGTGAGATCACATGACGGCAGAAAGCGTTGTCCCCTTGTGAGAAAGTTTGAAGGCCACGATGCCGAGCAAAAGCTAAAGGTTGGTTCTGTTGCCCCATTGTTTCTCTTCAGGAGGCAGTGACACCTGTCAATCATCGACGGCTGAAGACCTTTACATCGTGACAAAGGGCCACTGCATGAGATGATGCGCTCTCTCACACGTCCTTTCATGGGAAATGTCATGGATGATGTGATAAACTGAGGTCGCGCTTGCAATACATTTGGATAGTATTTCAGGCTATGGTGTTGGGAAGTGTGGGAGAGTTCCCTCACCATGTCACCAGGCTGCTAGCGATGGGTATTGTTTCAATGTTATGCCAAAGTGGTACTTTTGAAATTGTGCTGGGGCTCAAACTTTACTCCTAAAGAGTAAATACATCTCGGCCAAAAACAATGCATATTTATTTTTATGAAATGAAAGAAAGGAACAGAATAGTACCTTGAATACGTCAATTAAAAATAACATTGTTATTAATAATAACTAGACAAGCAATTACAGAAAAAACACTATTTCAATGTTGACGTAAAATGTAGAATGAATGTTGAGATATCCGAGAAGTGTGTTGAAATGTACGGTACTCACAGACCGAGGATCGAACCAGCAACCGCCAGATTGCGAGACGACCGCTGTACGACCTCATCCATGCCATCGTGCACAGCATGCGCAGAATGTTACATGTAATGTTAAATAGCAAACGAAATTTGAAAGAATTAGTGTTGAAATTTAAATAGAAAAAATATAAATATGTTGAACGCTTACACAAGGACTGAGGATCAAACCAGCAACCATCAGGTTGGGAGACAACCAATCAACCACCAGAGCCATGTCACCTTGTAGAACTGTAAAAGCACTCAGAGAGCACAGACCTCCATCAAGCAGAGTAGTTCTCGTCCTAATTGTGTCTGGGGGGCCATGACAGAAAATAACTGAGAACCATTGGGTGAACTGGAGACTCTAAATTGCCCGTGAATGTAAGTGTGAATGGTTTGTCTACAAGTGCCCTACGTTTGTCTGACGACCAGTACGCTTGGCTGAAATCAGCTGGGATAGGCTCCAACAAACCCGCAACCCTTGTGAGGATAAGCAGCATAGAAAAAGGAGGGATAGATGGGATAGAATCATTTGAGAAATGTGGGCGGGTTAACGGACAACGGAATAAACAGACAAAAACATTTGTTGAATTTGATGTGTGAATGCTGGTCAGTGAATGAAGTAAGTAATAAATGTGCAGTTGTTAATTATCCAACCCACATCAATACAAAACACATGGAATGTGGAAAAAACAAAGAGGCCCCCTTTAGTTTTTGGTCTGGTTGCTACCGTTGCAGTCACTATGGAGGCGAGTTTTGGTCCCCATCCCTGCTGTCTGCTCAACGATACGGCACAGTTCCCATTAGTATAGTGCAAGTGTGGGTCTGTAAGCAACACGCAGCCTGGCTTTGTGTGGCCGGTGGGCGACACGGTGTGATGCATGTCTTTAATAACAGCCCATTAGTGTCGATGTGTGGCTTCGTGTAATGTACGTTTCCCTACGCGAGGGCATGTTTGTGTGTCCCTGCGAGGGTGCGGAAACAACATTTGCGACCTTGTGTGGAAACGGTTGCTGATGGGCCGTGAATCAGAGGCCGGGACGCTGTTATTCCGCACGGCTCCCACTGGGCCAAGCTGCCGGCTGCTATCCCTCACCCTGAGGTTCACTGACCTCGACCATATTTTTCTTCTTTCCCTCCTTTGTTTTCACTCTCTCCTCCATTACCTCCCCACCCCACCCTTCCACCACCACACACACACACACACACACACACACACTGGATTCTTTCTTCTCGCGGGCCTTCTCACTTTCTCTTCTCACCATCTCGCTCTATTTTTTGCTCTGAACACATATTCCGTCTTTGACTTCTGGCAGATGAGTTGCCAAAACAATCACACGGCACCGCAACGGCTGCCAGCATCACATAAAAAAAAGGCACAATCTCCCCTTCCCGAATATACTGGTGCACATCTACCCAATGCAAACACGCCCACCGCAGCAGCAGGCTACAACTAATCCTTCTCCCACTACATGCTTTTAATGAGCCTCCATAACTGTAGTCCGTATGGTGCGCAGCTTGCCAAAGCGCCTGGCTTTTATGACTTTGTGGTTGTGTCTGCACAGAGCATCTGTGTCCTCAGCACGCCGCCCTGCTGGAGAACCTGCTGGAACCTGTTCTTGTCGTTCTCGTGCTGCATATGTGTCAGGAGTACTGAGAGCAGAGGCTGAAAAGATTGTGTGAGTGTGTGGAATCGGTGGCTTCCCCTCCAGGGACACATTAGAGGTTGCTAACCGAGTTAAAAATGTGCAGAGGAGGGCTGACCGGCTGGGACGGCCTAGACTCAATCCATACATGCGCACGCACACACATTTCTTTGTCTCCCAGTTCCTGAAATCAGCAGCCTCTCTGACTTGGAGGGTGGCAAAGAATAAAGACTACAATGTGCTCCTACAGGTTCCTCTGGGTAAAATATTACAGCAATCCCTCGCCGCTTTGACTCTCTCATGGTTTTACAAAAATATTTTAATACATAAATTCACAAATAATGCGCATGGTGCTGGAATAATGCCTGTTATTAATCATAAATGTATATTTAAGCAATTGTTTGCCTAAATTAAGCTTTCTTCACATAAAAATGTCTTAATTCTTCTTCTATACAAAAGAAGGCCCATTCAATGCTGTGAGGATATGTAGTACTGTACACTGGTCACTAGGTGTCAGTAATGTCACTGTAATGTTCCCCGGAACAACAGGCTTTAATTGCTGGCATAAATTACAGGCACAACGAGTGCTACTGTTGCAGCCATCAATCACTTCCTGTCCACCCCCGACTCAGCTACCCAACCACCGGAGCACATTTACAGCAACACACACAAGTGCAAGTCTTATTTGTGTCTTAAATTGCTTATTTTCTGTTACTATGTCTACTATTTTGGGTAATACGAGCATAAAGGTGACTATAGGAGTGTTAAATACATAATGATGTTTACGTACTTAGAAGGTTCTAAACAGTTTTCGATACTCCAACTACTAAAACTTTCCACTTATAAACAAGGAATCCTATTTTGCAGAAATTGACACATATTTGATCTAGTTGTTTTGTCTCTATGTCTCAAAAACCTCTTTTTTAATCTCCGTCTCTGTAATGAAGTTACCATGACATTAAAACTAAAGATTCTCGATACTGGTTTTCCGATATAAAGTTGAACCCTTGTTTCCGTAAACTGTTTTTAGAAACTGGTCGGTTTGCCCTGTACTTTATCGTTCTGCTAAATCCCAAACAAAGCACCCTATGGTTTGCCGACTCATTGTCCGTGCATTGTTTTTATTGAGTGGGCTTAGATAAAGAAGGTGAGTGGCACGATTGAACTTCCATCCATCCGCCATCTATTATTGTTTCACAATGTTTTCTGCATTTAAACTGTAATTGTTCTCGATAAAATGTCTTTTTGGGTGTCTGGAACAGATTATTTGGATTTATATTTTTTACTATGGGAAAACTTGGCTCGGTTTTCATAGGTTTTGGTTTATGTCTGAAGTTGTTAACGAAATCCGTGGTACCTCCGTTCCCTGTCGTTTTCAACAAAGACTACGTTGGTGGGGATTGGTAAAGTCTCCGGATCGGTTCCGAACAACGGAATGAAAAACCTGGAAAATGCTCCGGTGGAGGTTTATACTTCAAGGTCGCTGATTGGCTCGTTTCTGTCATTCTGCCATTCAAAAAGCGATTCCGCCTCAGACAGATCATCCAGTCATCATGCATCCAAAGAGCGTCCCGCTCTGCGCTTCCACTGCGAAGTCAGTAGACGCTCGGCGTCCGATCGTGTACAAACAAAAGGTGCTGTGGCGCCGCTTGCACGAATAAGAAGGAAGTCGTGTCAGTTACCTGCGATTCGGAACAAAAGATGAAGGTATTCACACAGCAGTACTTATCATTTTCATTTGGACATTTTAGGCAACGCTGAGCTTCTCTTGCAGTCTTGGAGCAATCGCCGCCGCACTGTACCAGTATTGTCCTGCACTTCATAATCCATACCAATACCGGCAGCAGCTCTTCTCTAACAATTAAGTGTTACTGTGCTACATCTAGCAATCTTCTCAGGTATAAACGTGCTTAAATGCTTAGCAGTATCACGCAAGGTGCCGGAGTGGGATTACCGATGGATTGTACCCAACCGCTGATTGATGAGATGATTCACGACGCGGAGGTGTGTCCCACCACTTTTGTGTCACAACTAGACGATTCCTTTTAATGTGATCCAGGGAACGGCCGTGATATATGACAGGGATTGCGACATGTACTCAACCTAATGCACAGGATGGGCATCATATATCTTATTTTAAATAGATGGAAAGCTCTTTTATGGAACATTTCAGCAGCGCGTGATTGATGACGGGCATTGTTTTTCATTCCCAAATGTGTGCTCACGGTGCAGGTTCACGACGTATCCTCTGCTTCCTGTCACATGTCACACAGACAAAGGCTTTTAATGGTGACATCTGTGATCCGTCGCTGGGGATGACCGTGAATTTTACGAGGGACTGAAAACCGACCAGGTCCGACCTCCCGCGGAGTGGTGACCGATTTAAGCTGAGCTCAGGTTCATTTCCGTTGACAACAGTCTCTCATTATTAACCCACTTATTACAAGTTAACCATTTTCATAGCTATAGATGGATAGATACTTTACTAATCAACAAGAAAAATGTAGGTTTCAAGCAACATTCCAAGATGTCATTTTAAACACCGTTACAGAATGACACATTACAGCGAGACGACACTTACATGGACACTTTCTGTTATCATGCAATGTTTTAGCATGTTAGCCATTTTCATAGGTATAAACTTGCATGGACACTTTCTGTTATCATGCAATGTTTTAGCATGTTAGCCATTTTCATAGGTATAAACTTGCATGGACACTTTCTGTTATCATGCAATGTTTTAGCATGTTAGCCATTTTCATAGGTATAAACTTGCATGGACACTTTCTGTTATCATGCAATGTTTTAGCATGTTAGCCATTTTCATAGGTATAAACTTGCATGGACACTTTCTGTTATCATGCAATGTTTTAGCATGTTAGCCATTTTC
>QODF01000135.1:0-18032 GCA_024372805.1 Oostethus manadensis
GTAGCTAATATCTAATATAATATATCTAAGAGATATCTAATTTCATAACATATGACCAAATATCAACGTGACCCTTTTCTTTTTTACTAAGTGGCCTGCACTTGACCTGGCTTGCATTATCTTCATAAGGATTCGTAGCGTCTTAGTTCTCATTATTGTGTTTTAGATCTCATAAAGTCCTGCAAGTGTACCTAATGCTGTGTCCAGTGAGCTTTTTGGTATTCCCCTGGCCAGGCCCGTCGGCTACAGCGCGCACCACGATGAGAATATGCATTTTTTTAAAACCCGACAATCACGCAGTGGAGCACAGAATCATCAAAGACCGGGAAGGAACGTGGGTCAGTGCAAACAACACCTCACATAAAAGGTATTATACGCAGACACTTTCCACAATGTGGCCAATATCACCTTAATTAACTGAGCAAGACCCCAATCAATAATTTCAGAGCCCAGAATGAATTTTTATGTTTTCAATCTGTTGCTCTTTATGTCCTCAGTCTCCCAAATTAGACATCACGCTCAATTACGACCATGATGGCGGTGGCTGCCGATCAGCAGCATGGCGGCCTACACAGAAGGGAAGAACCCCGGCAGCTTGTTCACAAGTCTGACGTCATTCTGAAACGCTTGAATATTTCATTGCAGGGTGGCGGGATGGAAAGGCTCAGGGAGAAGGAGTAAGTGATGAAAGAGGACAACACTGCCGTTGTTTTTGTCTTTTCACTTGAAAAAACCCCAATGATGCCACCTTCTTCTGCTTGGAAACCAGGTGGTGCTGATTGCAGAGAAGAAGACCGGACGCCATGACTTTGCATCTCTTTCTCACCATGACTTCCGAAATAGCCAACATCAATGCATCCAATTCAGACACTTCCGATACCATCCTATAAATACATTTTTAAAAAGAGCTTCATTTTCAACTGAGGGAGGAGAGTTCTTTTTTTAGTCCATCCTTTTTTGTTTACTGGACTTGGAACACCTCCCAGAAGCCTGCCAGCTCCTTCCCACAAAGCAGAACAGTGACCCCTGGTGGCGCCCACCGGACATACAGCGTGAATGCCCTCACCATGCAGATGGGGAAAAGGAGACTGGTTTTATTTGGCTTTCACTTTGGTTTGTGCACACCTGGGTGTGAAACACATTTGGATTAGAACGATCATGACAGTACCACTACCAGAACGTCCCGTGCTCCGAGCAGGAGGAGGCACGCCCAGCAAGGTGCCCTGCATTCGGGCACACACTCCGAGCAACCTTATTTTCCAAAAATTACATTTCTCAAAATATTACAGCGTTTACCAAAACTTTTTTTCAAGGTTTCAACTTGATGCTACTAAATGGATGGTATTTTTCCTGCTATCACGCTAGTTTTACTTTATTCTTGTGGTGAAATTACTGCTGTTTTTGTTGTTGTTGTTAAATTATATTTTTAGTATGTGGCAAAAAGAAAACAAGTGCAAGCCACACGGATGAACAGAAACGCTCCCGGCTGATTCAAGCATCCTGCCAGAGCGTGGCGGATCGCCGTGACAAGAGGCGTGGGATTGTGTAACCTCTGCCGTTGAGAGCGCCGCACGCGTGCCCCTGAGGGAAAGGTCACTAATGACTTTGTGTGTCGATGACCCCGCTGGGGTGCCTTGGAAGTCTGCCCCCGCATGCTACCTCCAACGCCACTTTACAGGTGAGAGATTACGACAGGAGGGACTACGTCCATTAGAGCTGCGGCCTTCTGCACGAAGAGCCCCATCATCCCTCCTGGGGAAGAAGAAGCAGAAAAGCATGTGTCGGCTGTCTTGTCAGTCAATTTGCAGCCAGAAAATATATTTTTTTAAAAGATTACACGTCAAAGCCATTTGAGGGAGTTCTTACATGGCGTGGTACCACCTTTGTGTGCGGCCTTACAGCGATAGGATCGTAAAAGCAAGGAAATACAGTAATAGTAGTCGCGCGGCATGAAGGTGAGTTCAAGGACCGTCAAACAGTGGGACAAATCGCCACTCACATCAAACACGAAAGACATGGCAGACTGGGGGATTTTGAGATGGATATTATTTTTGAATTTAAAAAAGTCCATATTTCAAAAATATTGATATCCCTTTACGTAAATTTGGATGTAGTTATTCTATTATCTTATTAAATTGTTTACCACAAAGAGTTTTGCTTATTTTACATCAAAACTTTGACTCTATTGATCTACCAGTGAAATTGCTTGGCTCAGTTGTAGAAGTAAGACAAAACACTCCAAATAATCAGGAAAATGCAATGCGATATAAATAAAATAATATCTAATTCTATTATATTATATAAGAATAATAGAATAGTAGTAAAGTACAAAAGATATAAGTAATAAAGACAATATGAGATAAAAAAATTATTTGTATATTTACAAATGGTGTGTAAAAATATGGAAACTACAAGTAAAGTACCTGAGATTAACGATGAGTTAAAAGGAGCGCTTGATTTGTTCACCCCCACAGTCACTGGAATATTGTTATTTTTTTAAGTATACAGTATGTATGGGATCTTTTTTTAATATTGTTGGATTTATCCGTATGATGGTAATTCCCTCATCCGGTTCCTAACTGTCCTCGATGTCTATGCTTTTAAAAAGCAGCCTCATAAATGTTGGCACGTTTGAAGTTTGGGCGGCAAACTTCTCAATGCGTCGTTTAATCACGCGGCATTTTTATCAACTCTACTGTAAATATCAAACCGTGATGTCAAGTGTCCTTTTACGCTTCCACAAAAGATGTTTTACTTGGTTTGCTGCTATCTGCCCTTATTTTGTGCTGTGTGGGTTGAGAAGGTCCGTTGACTGTGGCTAACTGAGCGTCATGTACAAATCATAGACACGGCTACCCGCAGCCCCCGATCCTTTATTTACACCAAACTTCCACATCAGCTAGCATCCGGAAACCTTGGCGTTACATGGGCATGACACGGACATCAGTTTTGGACTTCCCTGATTCGGATTCCTCAGAGGGAGTCTGAAGTCCGCGCCAAAGACGAGGTTGCCATTCCTACCCCGTGAATGTGTTGATAACGTCGCTTTTCAACGCCATGATTACAATCAATTTGACACTACCGGATATTCCTTCAAATGGAGAGAAGCGACACTTGCATGCACCCCCACTCGTCTGCCATCATTAAGCAACACTCTTCAGGACGAGAGTGCCATCTTTGCTTCCCGTAGGTATTTGTGAGGAGGGGAATTATTAAAACCAGCCTTGGAGAGCCATACATAAACAGGCGCATAAAAAGGACCATTAAAGCACCGGCGGGCCAGCAGCAAACTAATCGTACAAGGTGGCGGGACTCTGAGGTTAATGTGCAGTAAATAGAATAGAGGTGAGCCCGAGGGCTCGTCATTCATACAAGGATAATGCCTTTAGTGTAGTGGAAGAGCCATTTTGCAGGCCTGCTACGATACATGACCTTTTGTGCTTGCCTCCGTCCATGGCAACGGCAGCTTGGCTTATGCGAGGAACATAAAAGACCAAGAGGCTTACAGTCCGGAGAAGAGCAGAGCGTACCCGTTTGTCCTATGCGCTGAAAGAGAGGATGTACGAGGGGGTAAACACAGCCTTGTGGCTCAGTAACCCCCCCCTGGTTCAAAAAGCTTTGTGTACTGATGAGTTAGTCGTGGAAAAACGGGTTATTTCGGGACCAGGTAACCTTTGGAAGCAAACAGGCAGCTGAACCACAATGACGGTGCAATCTCAGCGGAGGAAGCCACTGCTTTGTGTACACGTGTGGCGTATAAAGACACATATACACTCAAACGGACCGCACCTTCAAACCCACCAAACTTTCACCAAACGTATCTTATCTCCCCTGCCAGCCTTGCATGGGCCTTCCTGCAGCTGCAGGGCCCGATAAACGTGAGCACACGGCGGGTTCGGAGAGCAGTGAAGAGAGCAGAACACGGGAGGGACGGTGAATATGTCCAAAAATAAACAAATAAACGCAAGGTTAAGCACTTCAGTACCTGATCCGAACGTATACTACTGTCATGTTGCAAGACAAGGAAAACAAAAGTCAATTGTCCAGCTGTCAAACTATCCAGCAATGGTGGTAAAAGAGCTCCCTCTAGCGGCAGAACTCCGCTACTACAACACAAAACAGCACCAAGATAGTGAACAGCTCCCCTTAGCAGCCCATTAACTCAGGGGTGTCCAGACCTTTTCCACCAAGGGCCACATAGTGGAAAAAATGAAAGGATGCAAATTTGCCACTTTGATTGTTTTAAACCAACACGGAAATGCTACTAAAATTAATATTTGGACTTTATTCTTGTAGAAATTTCCATATTTTGAAATCATTTTTCGAATATTTCAACTTTCTTCTGTACATTTTCTTCTCAAAATACATTGCCTTTATTATAATACTTATATAATACTTATATAATATAATACTTATTATAATACTAATTTTGACTAGATTCCCCTAACATTATAACTTTTCCCTAACCATTTTGTCATATACTTTTATTCTCTTTACATTAGAAATTTTTTCCTATTAATATTTTGACTTTATTCTAGTAAACTTTCTACTTTTTTATACTTTTTCCAAATAGTCCAACTTTCTTCTTGTAAATTTTGTTATTTTTTTACTCCCGTAATATTTTGACTTTATTCTCACAAAAGTATTACACTTTCCCAAAAGGTTTAAATACAGTTTTTTCATTAATATTTCAACTTTATGATACTAAATTGACATTTTTTAAAATCTATTTTTTCTGTTTTAAAAATTCTGCTAATTTTTTCCATTTTTTTTTTTTTTACTATTCTCTTGCCCAAAGTCAGCTGGGATAGGCTCCAACATACCCCGCGACCCTAGAAGGATAAGCGGCATGAATTTGGATGGATGGTTTTTCTTATTTATATTTGATTATGTGTCTTAATTATAGTTTTAGAATGTGCTAGGGACCAAGAAAAAACAGCTGAAGGCCAAACAAAGGCTCCTGGGCCACATTTTGACACTCGTGCACTAACCAGATCAAGTGGGGGTTAAATGGTGGGTGGACATTTACGTTTTTATTTTGTGTTGTAATTCATTCCGTAATTCAGTGGCAATCCTGCTGGAAAAGAGCCTTCAAACAATTCCCAAACTGCACTGATTGATGACTGCATGTAAAAAAAGCATCAATCATCTGGACGGGCTGAAGCTGAAGCTGGAATCCTCCTCATGTTGACATGTTTGTGTTCATGCTACCTTGTGTGGGTGTAGAGGTGATTGCCGGGCTTTGGTGTGCTGGAGCAATATTATGAAACGATAAAATCCAGACAGCTGATTCATACCGCAGCATAAAATCACGAGTTTTGTTAGGTTTCCTCTTAATGAAAGCTATCATTTCTGCCTCCCTAGCGTGGTGTTGCAACGGAACACGGGGATGGATCATAAAGACAGACATGCACCGCTGCTCGCTTGTATGGATTGTGAAGCGTGCGAGTGAAAGATCATTCAAAGGCCATTCAGGCCACATCTGCTCAGTGGAACAACAAACTGTACGTGCGTTCGTCTGCAGCAAGGCTGCAGTGTCACACAGACGCTTTAGCAAAGACGAATGCTACAAGCTCAAAGGTTACACGCGCAGTCACGTGACAGACGGAGAAAGCGTTGCTGTGCGTCAGGAAAAGCGGACTTCTTTGCGGGGTGCGGCACGTTCTAAAAATATCATTTAACGAGAAAACTGAAAACAAAACAATCCATCCGTTTTCTATGCCGCTTGTCCTCGTTAGGGTGGCGGGGATGCTGGAGCCTATCCCAGCTGACTTTGGGCAGGAGGCGGGGTACACCCTGGACTGGTCGCCAGCCAATCGCGGGGCAGACAAACAAACACTCACACTCTAATGGACAATTTAGAGCGGCCAATGAAGCTAACATGCATGTTTTTGGAAGGTGGGAGGAAAGCGGAGTACCCGGGGAAAACCCACACACGCACGGGGAGAACATGCAAACTCCACACAGAGATGCCCAACGGAGATTCCAACCCTGAACCTCCTGACTGTGCCAATGTGCTACCCACTTGACCACTGTGCAGCTAAAGTCAAAATATTAATGAATTCAATAATTGTATTTAAATAAAAAAGTTTTATTATTATGAGAGAAATAATGTCATTGTAGTGGCATCAAGTTATATTATATATATTCTAAAAAAGAGTCAAATTATTATTAGAAACAAACAAGACAACAAATAAAGTTTTTGAAAAAGTCATAATTTTACAAAAAAAGTGAAAACATGAAAATGAGGAAATGATGACTACGACAAGGAAGTTTTGGGAAATGCGAGACAAGAACGAGCGACGTTGCTGCTAATAAAAGACTCCTTCACCTACAGAATGTGACAAAGCTCAGATGCACTTTTGTTCTAGAAATACTGCGTACATGCCGTCTTAGCATTTCTACCTGTGGGCTTTGGAAGCTATCCAAGTGGCAAAGGCGCATCCTTTCTCTTGTCACTATGTGTGGAAGCTGAAGCTGGACATCAGGATTCAAAGCAAGTCAAGGCTTTTCTTCCTGTCACTCGCACACCAGATGCGGAGGAAAAAAAGGGAGACATCCACACCTAATAAGTCCTCCTCTGCAACACAAGCTTTGTCCTAAGGAAGCCGTCCCAGAGCGTCAACCCGCCTGTTGACCGCAGTCGGGGAGATTAGGCCAGAAGAGAACACACACTTCAGCTCAAAAGCCCTCCGACCGCGACAGGCAAGAGTGGAATTCTAATAACCCCAAGACGACGCAGCTGAGAAAGTCCCGGGGATGTACTGCGGTCGGGTTAAGTGAGGGGAAGGTGCGCTGAATGGCAGCATAGTCAAGCGTGTTGGGCTTCCGCACCACCGAGGGAATTCGCTGAGATACACCGCCACCCTGTGGACGGGCAGAAAACTACACCAAGGAACCGAAAACATCCCAACATGCATCTTTTCTCTTTCACTTTGTACACAAATTCAAAATCACGCACTTTTTAATAACTTTCCACGGGATTTCTCGAGCTTTTCCACCACCGTACCATTTGTATGAACAGACACGATGCATGTTCCAAATACAGAAATATCTTTTTTAATCAAGCTAGAGATGCTGCATGTATTTATGTATTCTTGCACTCTCAAAGAAAGTACAGCCAAATTTAGTATGTGGAAAATGTTGTCTCGCTAAGATGATATAACATGAATATTAGCTTTGATTGATTGATTTATTCCAATATGTATATCTGATCGGAAAAGAACGCAGCCAAAATACTTTAGATTATTTTGAAGTAGATTTTCAACAAATCAGCGCCACCCACCCTGCTGAATTTACGTGTATAAAAAAATATATACAACAGCAAAGTAATACCTCATAAATCAGTTTATGTTCATTATTTTCCAAATATGACAAATAAGGTAAGCTCTTTGGTAGCTCCCATGCACTAATATATATACATATATATATATGTATATATAATTGTTTTTTAAAAGCAGTAAAACTGGTTGTTAAGTAGGATTTTCTTGACCATAAAAAAAATGTAAAATATAAAATTATAATACAATACTTAAACAAATATACCCCCTTAAAAATATTTCACTTTTAAAGGCAATCCTGGTTGAACAAACAATTTTTGATATACCAATTAAAATATTTTTAAAAATACCCCGCTCCAAAAAAGCCTACAAAAAAGTTCTTCAAAAATTAAAAATTTCCATTTCAATCATTTTCCTTTTTTTCCAAGCTACACATTCCCTCAGAACAATTTTTTCTCCAGAATGAAAGCACACTTTCACTTTCACTTTCACTTTCACAAGCTTAATGACAAGCACTGGTGGGAGCCCAAGCTCTTGTCAGGGTCAAAGGTCAGCACGACTTACCGGGGTGCTGCCATCGGAGAGGGTGGTCATGCTGATGGACATGCTCATCTTGTCCGAAGAAGAAAGGGAAGACGGGGAGGGGCTCCTCTTCTCCATTTCCTGCTTCTGGAGGAAGTCGCGCCAGGCTCGCTGGATGCTACACACACACACACACACACACACACACACACACACACAAAATGTCCCACTAAATCCGGCGAACATCTCATGTCACATTCCTACCTGAGCCTACAAAAATCCCGTCGACCCCAGCCGGGAAGTTTAGACAGGTTATGGAGTTCTGAGCATGGGAAGGGGTACTCACATCAGCACCTTGGTCTCGAAAGGCGGCGCGTTCATGTTGATGTTGTCCACCTCCACCATGAGGTCAGCACTGTGGTGGGAAAAAATCAATGGGGAGACTGGGAATGCACACACTTGAACTGGAACTGACCCCCCCCAGAGGATGTTGACTTGGATTTGAACTACAGGAAGTGGGACTGAAATTTCTGCAATTGACACGTAATCTAAAAATACAATTTCACAAAAAGGCCGCACGGTGAATGAGTGGGTAGCATGTTGGCCTCACAGTCAGGAGGTTCAGGGTTCGAATCTCCCTTGGGCATCTCTGTGTGGAGTTTGCATGTTCTCCCCATGCGTGTGTGGGTTTTCTCCGGGTACTCCGCTTTCCTCCCACATTCCAAAAACATGCATGTTAGCTTCATTGGCCGCTCTAATTTAGAGTGTGAATGTTTGTTTGTCTATATGTGCCCTGCCATTGACTGGCAAACCAGTCCAGGTTGCACTCCCACCTCATGCCCAAAGTCAGCAGGGATAGGCTCCAGCATCCCCGCGACCCTAATGAGGATAAGCGGCAAAGAAATGAATGAAACTTTAAGGAAACACAAAAAAAACGAGCAATCATTTTACAGTCAAATTCAGAGTCCAAAGTGCAGCCCATGGTTGTTGTTTTAAATGTTTTAACTCTAAGAAATGAAAATGAGGATACGGTCGGAATTATGAGGAAAAAAAAGAACAGAAATGGAAAAGAAACAGCTGTAATTTTACAAGAACAATGTCTAAATATTAACATAAAAGTTTGACAAGAATAACAATATTTTTTATGTAATTTCAGTAGGGTACAGATGAAATAATAATTAAAAAACTATCAAAAGTATAAATAAAAATATCATGACAAAAAAACAAAACAGCAAGTATTTTATGAAAAATAAACTTTTGTAAAAAGTGTTATTGGTGTCTTAAATGGCTCATTTTCTCTTATTATATTTACTATATTGGGTAAAAGGAGTGTAAAGGTGAATATAGGGGTGTTATTTCACGTATAGAAGGCTCTAATAATTTGAAAAACATTTTTAGAAGACTGCAAATGTTTTTTATGCCATAACTACATATATATATTCCTTGCATAGAGAAGGAATCCTACTTTGGGGAAATTCAAACGGCGCAATTTTCAGTCTGTATTATCAGTAATTAAGCAGAGACCCCATCTGTACAAAAATGGACTTTTAATGCGACACAATGCATGATGCTCGTGATGCTGTTATTGCTGCGAGGTGTGTGTGTCGTGTGTGTGTGTGTGTGTGTCCACTCACGTCTGCAGCTGGAAGCCTCCGTCATCGACATGCTTGAAGCTGCCCTGCAGGCTCTGGAGCTGCTCCTGAATGAGAGACAAAGGGGCCAGACATGACTAATTGATAACCGTGTGTCTGAGCGTCGCTTTGAATTGCACAAGTACACTTTTGGGAGAATTTTGCCGCCTCGCTGTTGTCTTTTGTTTTCGTTTGGTCTTCGTCAGGCTGTGCACGGCCCTGATGGCAAGATGAAAGTTAAACAGACGCACAAGAAGACGTAACCGTGCACACAGCAGATGTGGTGGTTCGTGCAGGAGAAAAACGTTGAAGGCCAGCAACTGGAAACTGCTGGAACGCTGCAGCTACGCCGCCCCCGTCTGCTCCATCTGACGAGCACCGCGCTGCCTCGACATAATTGAGCAGTTTAATTCAATTGCAAGGGAGCAGCAAAGTGTAAGCGGAGCGGTTCTTCCCGACCAGCCGAGAGGTGCGCACCAGGCCAGCGGGTGGCAGCTACGGCGCGTCGCAGCGCCCGCAGTCCTGCGACACGATGTGCCATTCAGGCGCCGTGTCTGCTAAAAACCAGGCTGGACAATCCGAAAGGTCTCCTTGTCTCATTTCAAAACAAACATTAGGACGAAAAGCTGATGGCAGTTCAGGCTTCGGTTAGGCTTTCGCCGTAAACTACTTGGTGGCGGGCAGAATCTGGACCCCCGGCCTTCAGTTTGACCACCCCGTCCCAGTCAAATGAAAGCAGAGTGGACGTCTGATCCATTCCAGGAAGGCTTGCTGGGATAGATGGAAGCATGAATTCTACCGTCTAGCAAAACATCCTGAAGGAGAAGGTCCGGCCATCTGTTGGTCAACTCAAGCTAAAGCCATCTTGGGTGCTGCAGCAGGACAAGGACCCAAAACACAGCAGCAAATCCACCTCTGAATGGCTGAAGAAAAACCAAATGAAGACGTCGGAGTCTGACCTGAAGAGGCAACACTGCTTTCTTGCAATGTAGCTGTACACCCCCGTCACCTAACGCAGCTTACACGGAATCCGAGTAAATAAGCCAATCCTGCCCAGTAACTGGGAAACGGGTGCAGACTGCCTGACTTTCCGAATGGGATGTCAGGCAGTCTGCACACAGTGCGGGAAAATCTTCAAGAACAAATCTTCATCTTTGTCATTTCTACATATTTAGTTCGGGAGGGGGCGGTTTAGTGTTTGTATCTGGCATTCTGCCGTGATGAATTCGTCCGCCAGGGATTTTCCGACTTTGGGAATCGAGGCCGTAGGGAACGCCAGTGAGGAGTGCCTGTCTCACCGAACACTGCCACCCAGTGGCCAAAGTGGAATACTACACCCACAGTTCCTCTGCCTTGTATTTGTACTCTACTTGACTGGTTTTTCTTGCTTTTGATCTTTGAGCCATCTTGATGCTTGAACATACTTTTCTTTAGGCTAAGAGTACGGGCAAGTACAGGATCTGCTTGAAAACTGTATGCATATTTTAAAAATGAATAACACGCCACATACAACCAGGAAACGGTGATCATCTCTTTTTTGTTAATTGAATAACTTTTGCAATCTGGGATATAGCGACAGAGCAATAAAGGCCTGACGGTACTTTGCACAATTATGAACTAAAATTGCATAAAGATCCCCCCAAACTGCAGCTGCTTTGTCTTATTTATGCCGCGCCTACTAATTGACTGAGTGTTTGCTCGCCGCAGATATCCGGAGAGGAATATTCACCACTTACGGAAAAGCCCGACTTCAGCAGCACCGTTTACTGCTGTCCTGATACATCCTATTGATTTCAACATCTACAGAACATCCTCTGATGACCTCCGTGGGAAGGAAAGCATTAGAATAGCAAGCGCTCCCTACCACACCTGTGCCACGCCTGTACCACACCTGTATCGCTGCACCTGTGCCACACCTGTATCGCTGCACCTGTGCCACACCTGTACCACACCTGTATCGCTGCACCTGTGCCACACCTGTATCGCTGCACCTGTGCCACACCTGTACCACACCTGTATCGCTGCACCTGTGCCACACCTGTATCGCTGCACCTGTGCCACACCTGTACCACACCTGTATCGCTGCACCTGTGCCACACCTGTGCCACACCTGTATCGCTGCACCTGTGCTACACCTGTACCACACCTGTATCGCTCCACCTGTGCCACGCTGTCTTGAGGCCAAATGCCGGAAAAAGTAGCAGCTCATATACTAGAGGTTTGAATAATTTAAAGGCAACACTGACAGAAAATCTATAGTCATTTTGGGCTCTGGCAGTGCCAAGCAGGCTCGTATTGATTGTTCTGTAGACGCCTACACGCGTGTGTGTTTGTGTGCGTGTAGGCGTGTGTGCTTCGGGATTTATGGCGGAGTGGGGCAAAGCCCGGAGAGGGGTGGGGTGGACGGGGCTGATGGAGGAGAGACCTTGGAGCCCGGGGAAACTAAACAAGAGGAGATAGAGCAAACACAAACAGCAGAAAAGTCTTCATTTGTCCTTTCTAGCTCCCTCCCCGATCTCGTTAATCCTTTTCTCCTTAAGTCCCGGCACGCCAAGCTTCCGAAGCAACTGGAGGGAAGGACAATGACGGCGGGCCACATACTGGCGTGAAATAGAGCCGTAGCTGCTGAGGTGAAGGGTTCGAGGAGCTGCAGGGCTCGCAGGGAAGCGTTCATATGCTGTGTGGATTCATTTCAAGGACGTGTGGCTGTAAGTCAGCCACGAACAGAAGCTTGTCAGAGCACTGCAGGTGCATGACGAGGTCTCCTTGAGAGAAACCTGCACCGTTCCCGGACAAAACGCAATCCTGCGTGCATGCCGTATACCCCGTGCTGGCGTTCGGCGGCTCAACTCTTCCACGGCCCACATTTTCAGAAAGCTGGCTTGGGACGCCATCATTCTTATTTTTTTGTATATAATGTCAACATCTCAATCTGCTCACCTCAGCCCATCGTCGTCACAATTCGAGCAGTAAATGCTCTCTCACTTTCCACCTGCAAGGCACTCAAAGCGTTCTGACACTTCCGCATTTTACCCGCCGACGGCAAAGTCACAAATTAAAACACAGAAGTGCTACGTCGGGTTTGCCCAAAGTGCGGAGCATTTTATTGGCCCGCGGCACATTCTAAAAATAGAATCTGCTGCAAAAATGGGAAAAAATTTTTGATTTTACAAGAATAAAGTCTAAATATTCAGAGAAAAAAGTTGTAATGTAACGAGGAAATGTCAAAAGTAATAAAACAACAAATTATAATACAATTATGACGAAAAAATATGACATTTTGGTAGCATATTGTATAAATATTTATAAAGAAAGTTGCAATATCACAAGAAACAGGAACATTTGTAATTTTTGGTAAATCCGGTTGGGGAAAAAGTTATAGTTTTATGGGAATAAAGTCAAAATATTACGAGAAGAAAAATCAAAAAGCAAAAACGGGGGGAAAAAAGCAAAGACCGAATGTCATGCCTTTTTGCTGATAGCAATACAGAGATGCATCTTTCCCTCCAATGTATAAACTTCTTGCATCATCAGTGTGCACTTCTTGCACTTTTTCAGTGTGTGAAAGACGTTTGAGTGCAACACGGATGAGTTGAACAGCCGAACGGCCGCACCGACATTTTAAAGCGCATGCAGAGGTTAGTGGATGTTCAGGATAGCCACTGCCATATGTGGAGTTGATGGGAAGTGAATATCAGGACGTCAACAGGCAAAGCTGCTCCAGGAACGCTGAGGATCTACGGCACTGGCGCAGTGACACCTCGCCGCACCGCCGCGCATAGCTGCTAGCGAAAATCGCATCGAAAAGGCTGCAGCAAAACAAAGCGGCTCGGTTTTGACTTTGCGTGTTTTTTGATAGGCTGCTGAGAAGTTTCACTGCCTCTGCATTCGCCTTGTCTTTTTGTCTGACACTCTGCATTTAGTTGAAGGGCATTTAGAGGAGCACAAGAGCTTTCTAAATCACCACTGCGTGGGGGGGTGTGAAGGTCCGAGGTGCGAGGGACAGATTTACAAGGTGCACAAGAAGACATGAAGGCCATTTGCTCGTTTCTCTTGTTTCTCTCCTCGGGCTGGAAGCGGCTGGAACGGGTTTCCCCGAGGACGCACTCTAAGACAAACTTCTTCCAGCGAGGGCCACACAGTGAAAAGCAAATAAGCTTTTTACCTCTTCTTTTTGTAATATTATGCCTTTATTCCTACATTTTTTTCACTTTATTCCCATATTGTAACTTTTCCCAACCTTTTATTCAAAAAATTACTTTTATGTTTTCTTATAAATTGACAACTTCTTTTTTCTTATTTCTACTCCATGCTATTCTTTTCCCTCATCATAGTATGTTAGTCATAACATTATAACTTTTTCTTGTTATATTACAACTTTCTCTCAATATTTTGACTTATAAATTACTCCTGATGTTTTTTTTTGCTATTTTATTTATATTTTATTTTCTATATATTTTATTTTTTTACAGCGTGCCTCAGGACGATAACAGAACAATGGCCAACGCACCACACTTTGGACACCCCTACTCTAAGCTTTTTGCCATCAGTAGGAGTCAGTTGAGGTGGCTCAAGTCCGGAATACTTCCTGGTGAGGTGCATGCCTTGGTGGAACAAGAAGAAGCGGCCAGAAACCAGCAAGTCTGGGCTTCCCTACAGAGACTGCTGCCCCTGCAGTCTATTTTTTAGAACGCACAGAAAAGAGAAACAGCTGAGTTCAAGTCTCACATGCGGATTGTGGATGACTGGCACAAAACTGTGAACTTGCAAAATGCATTGCAACGTATTTGTCGCATTTAATGGATTGTTATTTGTTAAAATGGCATTTTGTTTGGGAGACACTAAACACTGCATAAGACTCAAAAATGCCAAGCCTATGACCGGACCCGATTCTCAGCATGCGTCGTATCCCGCTATACGCTTGGCTCAGCTCTTCAATACTTGATGAGTTTCCTGATGGGGAAGAGCTGGCAACAGAATTCTCACCAGCACGGCTCGATGGGCATCCAGCGCTGCAGGACATTGGCCAGCTGTGTTTGTTTTCCCGATGAAAGCCATTAGTCTAAGTACACCATCCTCGCAAAAACCTGCACTCATCACAGCACTTTTTGTAGAAATCCAATTAATCCATTTGTCCAATTAATCCAATTGTCCAGTTAATCCACTCCAATTAATCTTGATTTCTTCCAAAAGCGGCGGACCTTTTTTAAGGCAATCCACTAAATCACAATCACTGCGATGAACTGGTGTAAGAATACTTTTTTCACTCTCCTCCAAAGTCCAAACTGCCAAAGAGCAATGAAGCAAAAGTTTAAAGAGGTTGCAAAATGGCAGGGAAGAGGACATCACGTTGGCCGAGACGTTTAAGAGGTTTAAGGCATTGACCATATAATTGCCAACTCTCCCAGTTGGAGTCAAACTAGGAAACTTTGCCACCCACAAACTTCGCCCCTCGATTATTCTGCCACTAAAAATACAAATAAATACACTTTGCATGCAGCCTGTGCAGCAATTCAATTCTTCAAATCCCCGCCAAAATAAACATCCTTTTTAAAGTCACTGGTAACCAGAGAGGGGGAGCAGCGTGTGACAAACTACTTCCCAAACTTGCTTCAGCCATACCTGAAACACAAATTGCCTTTCCTTTTTTGTACAAAGAGAAAGCAGAAGACGTTTCGCCTCTCATTAGAGCAGACTCCATCAGCTCATGCTGGTCTTCGTGAAAAGTGCATCTCGTTCCAGAAGGAACAAAAGCGAGGTGGTTGAGGAAGGAAAGAGTAGCAGACCCAGTAACATTGGCTTTTCAACAAACACCAAATACCAGCACACTTCAAACCTGCTAACTCTTGGGGACAGAGGTTGGTACACCCCAAAGACAGGACAACCCGTACCCAGAAGAACAATCACGTGTACGCAGTCCAGTGCAGTGAGGCGTGCAATTTTCACAAACCAAGACAGGTCAAGGTCAGGTCAAGACTCTGCGGTCTACCTGCACCTCAGAGAGAAAGAGCACACTTATGAGGAAGAAAAAAGTACGCATTCTGGACAGAGAGGAGAGATGGTTCATTTATGTTAAGGTTGAGAAACCATCTCTGAACACCTTTCTCCCCTCATATGATGCCGTCCTTGTAAGTGGCATGGAAAATGGATGGATGTTTTCAGACGGGTCCATCATTGGCAGGCATTGAATCCTAACGACCACCGAAAAGCCAACCAATCCTGTCTGGATCTTCCTCCTACTTTAATAAATAATAAATAAATAGAATGGATCTTGCACTCATTGTATTTGCCGTTCCTAATAGATTGGTACTTTGTTAAAAGGCCAATTGGAAGGCACTAAGTGCCAACTGTTTTTCTATTTGTCTGCGGTATATCCAAAAAAGACTATTTCACACACCAAACAAATTGTCAAACACACACAAACTTATAACTGGAAATTACTTTTTGGAAAATTAACTTGTGGAAAAACCTTACGGGAATAAAGTCAAAATATTATGGGAATAAAGTCATACTTACGAGAAGAACATTTACAAGAATACATTTTGTAAAATAAACTCATAATATAAAGAGGAAAAATATTGTTATTTAATAATGTATATAAGTTGAAATATTAAGGTTTTATGGGAATAAAGTCATAATAACAAGAAGAAAATTGAAATACTCTACGGAAGAAAAGCGACTGTAATTTTCTGAGAATGCAGTCAAAATAGAAAAAGGCGTACTCTAACGAGGGAAAAAGACCATAATATAAAAGTATAAAATAAAAAATATAAATAATGAAAGAAACAAACTAGTTGGCTCCTCCGTGAATCACCGCCTTACCGCGGTGGAGGGGTTTGAGTGCCCGAGGGATACTAGGAGCTATGTTGTCGGGGGCTTTATGCCCCTGGTAGGGTCTCCCAAGGCAAACAGGTTCTAGGAGACGGGCCAGACTAAGCTGGAGGAACTATGTCTCACAGCTGGCCTGGGAACGCCTCGGTGTCCCCCCGGTGGAGCTGGAAGAGGTCGCCGGAGACCGGGAAGTCTGGACTTCCCTACAGACTGCTGCCCCCGCGACCCGGACCCGGATAATGGAACGAAAGAAACTAGTTGGGGGAAACGAATATTATGGGAACAAAGTCAAAATATGGGAATGATGTCATAATATATTTTTTTAAAAATGTGGAAAATTTTCAAACACAAAAATGGGCGAAAAGAGCAAAGGGCGAAGTTGATGTTAAGATTTTTTCACCTATATAAGAATGCAAAACTTCTTGAAATATGTATAATGTTTTAGCATACTGTACATACTGTACATGCGCTCCATCAAAGCAGAAGTTGCATTCTTTCATTCTTCACTAGGTGGCCCTCGCTGGACAAAGTTAGGGCACCCCTCCTCAGTACAGCAACAAATAACAGGTAAACAATAATATCATAATATATAATAATCATAATCATAATAGCATAGCTGTGGCAACCCCTTATGGGGGAAGCTGGAGAGAAACAAGTGCTTTGCTGACTCTAAAAGAAGGTGAAAAAATCAACATGAAATCAACAAAGGAACAGGCAAATGTAATTTCAATATAAAAAAGCTAATTAGCAGCACAAACAATTTCCCTCCCTAATTACCATGAGCCATTTGGACAATCACCAGGTAACCCAGTATAATTACGGGGTGACCTTGAGGCTGGCAGTTGGTCCAAAAACCTCGCAGCCAAAAATCTGTCACATTCTGCTCCTTCATTGATGGTAACCTAACTGGTCCAGCACACCGCCGGACCATCTGCCACCAGTATGGATCTTCCTCTGCCTCACACGCTCGCATGTGCTCCCATTAAAGTTGCAAAGAGCTTCTATCTGCCGCCCTCGAGTGCCTCGGTCCAGCCCAGGTCGCTGGCCGGCGCCATCTCTGCCATCCCATCCGTTTCACTCCCTTCTGGCACACTCACCTAAGTGTGTGGTTCTGATAGCACATGCCTGGGACGGTTCCTGTTATCTGGTCCTCCCTGGACAGACTCCGTGTCTTCTGGCACCTCCGTGTGTGTGCGTGTGTGTGCGTGTGTGTGTGTGTGTGTGTGTGCAGCGTTGGAGTCGATGCACATTTGGATCAATCCCAGACGCGTGCAAACTGGTCTCTGACTGACCCCACTCCCGCTCTCCCACCCGTCCACGTGGGAGTCGGACTGACACCGTCAGGGGCGCAGTGAAGATGACAAACATGGGACCAGAAGATGGAGCGAGGAGATTGCTCGCTAGCTCGCGTTCCTCGTGTTTCTGTAACGTAAGGGTTTGTAAACAATGAGTAATAGAGCGTCTGATAATGTTCCAACTGTACTTCCAAAATCATGAATCAGGTCTGCTGGGATAGGCTCCAGCTATTCCAAATGCTAAAATGATAACGTGACAAAGGTGCATGAGACCCATCTCTCCTTATACTTGTTTGGTGCACACCGGGATTCGGACAATCGCCTTCAACCTTGACCAAATGATCGGAACCAGCACCAGAATTAATTTCAAATGAATTTGAAATAGCTTAACCAGATTTGTATTTATTTGTGGCATCTAACTAAAGTCTAACATTTCGACTTTCACTACGACACTTTGGTGTCCATCTGGAACA
>QODF01000135.1:19376-160828 GCA_024372805.1 Oostethus manadensis
TTATACTGTACTTTTGTACTTTATTGTATCTGTATTATACTCTACTTTTGTACTTTATTGTATCTGTATTATACTGTACTTTTGTACTTTATTGTATCTGTATTATACTGTACTATTATATTGTGTTTTACTTTATTATTTACTTTATTCTGTACATGTTTTATTTTCTGGGATGAGCGCTGCTTTTCCCTCCGTTTACCTGTTTGGAGGACATCTTTGCAAAAATGCTGCAAAGAAGCACAAGCTGCAATCAGCATTTTTTGTCCTCCGCTGTGAAGCTCCCCATCCCCCCACCGACCCCAACCCCCCCTCCCGTGCAACCTTTTTTCCGTATGTAGTTAGCACTCCCAGCTCCCAGGCGGGCCGTAATCACCGCTGTAAAGCCGCCCGTTAATATCCCCGGACAAACACACACACAAAGCAGCTGCTTTTACAACAGCACTCAATCGTAGTCCTTCTCCGTAGCCCAAGTGCAGGGAGCAGCGCGTAGCGAACACACACCAGCAGAAAGTAAACGCGTGCAACTATCAAATGTGTTTGTTAGGCATTGTGTGCAAACGAAGACATTGTTGCTTAATACGCCCGTAAAGGCGGCCGCATGGCTGGTCGTATAAGATGTGCAAACTAAGGACTATAAAGTCCCCTGAGGTCTTTTATTTTGGCTGATATAATCCAATTTAGTACTTTAGTACACATTTTGCTGATGTTATTTAACGTGTAGTTGGATAAATGTGTCACTTTTGTAGTCCCCAGGACATCTTATTTATCGTGCAATGAGACACCCGAAAAACCAACGCATCGATGTGGGTTTCATCCACACTTTGGTGGCACTCCAGATATTATGAGGTTGTACCAGAGAGGGACCACCCGGGTTCTTTAATTCTGAAAAAACTGAGTACAAAACACAATACAAATACAATCAATTGTAATGCCAGCACTGGAGAGAGAAGTCAGCCAGCAAACAAAGCCGTCTCTAAGGTGAAACGTGTTTTCTGTAGAGGCGGTCCCAATGATGACAAACTTCCCATTAACTGTTTGCTGGTGCATTACGCTGATCTGGTTTGTACCAGTCTTGGATAAGTGTGGGAAACAGGAAGGTGACTCATAATGAAACTGTGTTCGTATGTGCGTATGCGGGATTAACTAAGGGCGTGCTTGTTCCAAATGAAAGGTCTTGTGGTCGTGTCTCGGCGCAAGTACACTCCAGATGAAAATTTCAAGACCTGTATTTGTACTCAAATACCTGTCATTTTACTTGTATTATTTTTTGCATTTTGCTGTTACTATGAAAGTATAAGCCATTTTCCTCCGACCACCACCTGGCGACCGGTCCAGGGTGTACCCCGCCACCTGCCCAGTCAGCTGGGATAGGCTCCAGCGACCCCAATCAGGATAAGCGGCATAGAAGATGGATGGAAAGTATATCAGCTCTGGAAATTAATTGATTTTATTAGTGAACTGCCAACAAATCGTCCTAGCAGTCCTATCCAACACTTTCATGTCCTGTTTTAATGGAGAAGGTTCTCATTGTTAATACGTGAACAAAACAAATACTACACTTAAGTACTCATCATGATAACAAAATCCGTGACAATATGTCTACATAACTCACGTTACCGTATGTACTGTAAACATACTGCTTACTGTAACCATTTTTTTGTCCCACTCCCATTTCTTCAAGCTCCACTTAGAACCCGATACAGTATTTATCCAAAACATGGCAAATATTCCATTCCTAACAAAAACGTCTACCTTACCTCCTGCAGCCGAGCTTTCCCAGCGTGCACGGCGGCCCCGGTGACGGCGAAATGTGTGAGGCGGGTGTAACATCCCTTTAAAGGTGAGCTAAGTAAAGGTCATCACGGCTTGACGGCTGGGCGGCCTAATAGCCGTCACTCTGGTGACAAACAAACAAGGCGCGTTGTTTACAAGGTTGGCGGACGCACACAAACACGCAGCTACACACAGCGTTACAGAAAGAGTCGCGGTCACGCCTGAACTGTGAGCTAAGGATGAGATTGTCCATTAGCAGCGGCCCGAGCTAATGAAGTGCAGAGGCAGAGAGAAAGAGGGCTGATTCGTGGAAGACCGAGAGAAAGGGTGCAATGCATAACAGAAGGTGGGGAAGGAATTTGGATGTTTGCTGTTTTTGATGATAACAGTTTTATCGATCACGTTTCTGTGGCTCCCAGTGCCAGTTGAATGCCCCAGTTGAAGGCACAGTCTGGTCTGCAGGCGGAACCACCCGGCAGCCACGTCGTTTTCCATTTTTATTTAAGTCTACAAACAGGAATGTAGTCAGTCACCCGTGCGGGGTCGTGCGGAGAGTATAACGCACTGGTGCTCCAGTACCGCCTAAAACCTGCCAATGTTTGAAAGGCAGAGGCAGGGATGGCGTGGGAGGCGTACAGGCGCTGCGGGTGTTCATTAAAGCCGGCAGCGCCATTCACAGGGAGGAACAAGGCCATAAAGGCAATTCATCTGGCCATAAACAAGCCATCGGTCCTGTCCGACACAGCCACAAGCACACGGGCCCGGCGACGGCATCATGGGAGGAGGGTAGACGAGCGTCTTGTTCCTCCCAGTTCTCATTATCTTTCTGCATCGCTCTCGCAGATAAATCCCAAAACCTTTATTTCTTTAATTAAAAAAACCCTTCAGCTGGAAAAAGATGTCCCCTCACGTCCTTTGGTGTCTGATTAGGGCAAGGGTGTCCAAACTTTTTCCACGGAGTCGCATGATGAACACCGAAAGGATACAAAAGCCACTTTGATTTTTTTTTGTTTGTTTGTTTTTGGCCTGCGAAGCGATCTAAAATATAATTTTGTAAAAACCGAGAAAATAAAATCATTTTATTAATCAAAATATGAAAACAAATCGTGTTAAATTTGCAACAATAACGCTGTCATATTATTAGGAAAAATAATGTAATTTGGTAGCAAAAAGTTGAAATGTAAAAAAAAGTCATTTCTGGAGCAGTTACAATTGCGCAAGAATAAAATCAAAATACTATGGGAATAAAGTTGTAATTATGAGGAAAAAAAATGTCAAAACAAAGTACGAGGAAAAGTAAGAAAGACTGCACAAATAGAAACCTGCTGGGAAGTTAAGATACTCATTTTACGACAAAGTTGGACTCTCAATTGTACAAGAATAAGCTTATAATATTACTAGGAAAAATGGTTTTAGTTGCATCAAGTTCAAATAAGAAGAAAATAAGAAAAAAGGTGGCCATAATATTATTAGAAACAAATAAATTGTCATTTGGAGAAAAAAAAAGTTATAATTGTGCGAGAAAAAGGTCAAACTATAATGTCAATCAAGTCCAATTTATGCCAAAAAATACAAGAAGAAAAAAAACTGCTGTAATATTACAAAAATATAGACAGTATACAAAAAACCTACAGTATAAGAAAAAAGTCTCAATTTTACAAGAATAAACTCATAATATGAGGAAAAATGTCTAAGAATGTTTTAAAGTAATATTAGGAGAAACAAAAAACAAACTAATGTGAAGGGAATAAATTGTAAATATTATGGGAATAAAGTCACAATTTTACAAAAACAGTTACTAAAAGTTATCTCATAAGAAAGTTAAAATAATTGTACAATTTAAAAAAACAGCAAAATGGCAAAAAAAAGCGGGCGGCAAATAGCCCTAGGGCGCACTTTGGACTCCCCTGGATTGGGGGTGTTCCCAATAATCCATCCCTACATACATTGTCTATGCCGCTTATCCTCACCGGGGGGGCGGGGGTACCATGCAGCCTGTCCCAGGCGACACAGGGCATCACGGCCAACAACATGACGTCATTCTAATATCCACATAAAGACTATTAACACCATCATTCTCTGTCTGCTGCTCTGTTTTCAACACTAGATGAACAAATAAGCTCGTTTGTCCAGTTGGCTGAGCGCGAGGAGCATACCATTACAGGCGGGACACGTCGATGCTGTGAAATATGTCCTCCTTATCTCCTGTTTACATCCAACATGCAACATTAGGCACATGCTGTTACTTGCGAATTTGTCGTCTCATCCATTTCCTGTCAACATCTCCAATCATCTTAGCATTCGGCCGCCCCCTTGGTCGTCTACGCATACCCTGGTCATGGGACACGTGGCTTCTTCTACACATGCACAGTACTGAAATATTATTAATAATAAATGCAGTTTCTGAATGAAACTTTTAATTAATAAGGACAAAAATCCAAACATGGTCCGGTGCTAAAACGTGATTGCCCCCCCCCCCCCCCCCCCCAGCTAAAATATAACTGAGATCAATTGAGATCTATCCGTCTGGATATTATGGTTATAAAGCCATTTCTATAGCTTTAGGACTCCAGCGAACCACAGTGAGAGCCATTATCCCCAAACGGCCAAAACACAGAACAGTGTTGAACCTTCCCAGGAGCGGCCGACCGACCAAAATTACCCCACGAGCTCAGCGACGACTCATCCGAGAGGTCACAACGACATCCACATCCAAAGAATTGCAGGTCACACTTGTCTCAGTTAAGGTCGGTGTTCATGACTCCACCGGGAGAAAGGCACTGGGAAAAACACCCTGAGTGGTAGAGTTCCAAGACCACAACCACTGCTGAACAAGAATATTAAAGTTTTTCTCAATTTTGGTAAAAAAAAATTGTGATGAGACCGTCGGGAAAATAGTAATAAAAAGTTGGATTGTTTGGAACTTGCGTGTGTCTCATTGCATCTGGCGTAAAAGTAAGGCCGTGTTTCAGAAATCAAACAAACAGTACAATATGGTGGTGGTAGTGTGACGGACTGGGGAGCTTTTGCTCCTTCCGGACCCGAAAGACTTACTGGGATAAATCAACCAACCCTCCCGGTGGCGACGCTGTTCCTAGATTCATCCCTACAGGAGGAGAAGGCGTAACGACAACCCGGCACGAAGACGAGTCCGGCTGCGTCCTCCAGCTAGCAGAATTCGGCGGGAGTAAAACACAAAGACGTTCAAGGTCAGTCCTCGGCTTTTGTGAGACTACAAAAACATTAGCATCTTCAGAGGTCGGGAATGTACTGGAAAGACCAAGCCGAGGCTCCCACAACACCACTTTCCCTCCCATCCAATTAGCTTTTGTTAAAAAAAACATTCCCCGCCATTATTTTGGGGAAGCGTGACATTAGTGAGCCGGAGGGAGCCTGAAAGTAGCAAGTCCTCCCAGTGCGCCAAGTATGACCTTCAGGGAGGGGAGGGACTGCACGTTCATGAAAAAGTCGGCATTTAGTGATGAAAGTTAAGCAGAAGAAGCTTTCACGGTAGCCGCATCACGTGTCTTGTGCAAGTCATACAAAGTGGACACTTCAGCATTCAAGTCCTTTCTGCAAAATAAAAACTCCACGCAAAACTCTCTAAACTACGTCGAGCTTCTTCCGCCGTGCATCACAGCAGGAAGCCGCACTAACCACACCACTTCTGGTAAATCGTAACGCGACACTTTGATCGAGAATTAGATGATACCTGATCTCCTTCATGCCAACTGGCCAACGCAGCACCACAGAGCAGATCAGGGGTAGGGAAGCTGCAGCCCGGGAGCCAGATGGGCTCTTCTGATGACTGGACCCGGTTCTCCGAAACACCGTAACATCGATTTACTCTAATTTCTTTTTTTCTTACAATATATGCAACATATCTTGCGTTACAACAGGGGTGTTGGAAGTGCGGTCCGAGTCCGGTCTAAAAAGATGATTGAACAAAAAAAAACTACAAAATTGAAGAATGAGCAGTCAAAAAAACCAAAGTCCAAATATTAGGAGAAAAAAATGCAATCTAACCATTTTAGGAAAATTAGGTTGCGGAAAAGGTTGTAATATTAGGAGAATAAAGTCAAAATATTACAGGAATAAAATCATAATTATGAGAAAAGTTGAACAAATTGGAAAGAAAAACAGAAAAAAAAAATACTGTAATTTTATGGGTAGAAAGTCAAAATATTAAGAAAAAAAAGTCACAACTTTATGAGAATAACCTTATAATATTATTATATCATTTTAGTAAGAGAGTTCATTTCTATTTTTTGTGTTATTAAGAAACTAAACAATATGAAGTGGAATATTAGGTTGGCAGAAAAAATAATATGGGAATAAAGTTCAAATATTGTGGGAATAAAGTCATAATTTTACAATTTAATACATACAGTTTTATCGTGTATAATATTTTACTGCTGACATTTTAGAGTAAAACATGACAGGAAGTGTAAAAATACTTCCCAGCACTTTCATCCATGAAGAAATATGTCCCCCATGGCTCTCTTAGCCCAAAAGGTTCCCGACCCCTGCCATAGATGCATCTGCTGCAAATACCAGGACTACCGTGCTCCCCATAAACAAACTGAACCACATTCGGATCCGGTCTCAGACGAGTCAAAACAACATAACGCAGCCAGTCTTCAAAAACCAGTCACCCGGGACTGGACAGGTCTTCCACACCGACGTATACACGGCTGGACCTTTCATTTTTTCATTCCCAGTTTAACACCATTTCATGACCAGGAAGTAACTTTTGTTAGTTTTAGTTTATTTTTCACTTCAGTTTCATGCCGAGCTCGACTGACGAGCTTCTGGTGAGTATTTGACTGTAGATAGTAGTAGTAGTAGTAGTAGTAGTAGTAGTAGTAGTAGTAGTACTGTAGATTTGTACTGCAGCGAGTTTGTACACTTTCTCTATGCTTGTTTCCTACTTTCTTCATGAATTGTGCACCTGATTTGTATTGTTGGTATTCCCTATTTATCATAATACTATTTAGAGTTTTGTCTTACATTGTTGTAATTTTTCTATTGGTTTCTGTATTATGTGATATGACTTGTTGCAGTAAAATTAGCCTGTTCTGTTCACTCAACCCTGACAATGCAGATACGAGCAATCATTTTATAACACTAATCAATTCATGGATTTAAAGGTTGTGAGGGATTGCCAATCCGACCAAAAGCCAACCAAAAAGCACAACCAACACGTAACATTTACAGAACGGAACTGCCACCATAGAGCAACCAGCAGGTAACCCAACATAACTGAGGGAATGTCAGGGGAACATTTAAGGAACCAACCACAAAGTAGTGTTTAAAAAACCATAACAAAAACCTGCCACTGCAACCAAGAGGAAACCGACAGACACTCAAAACCAAAAACAATGTTCCTGAAAAAAAAACTATATTTTCATCAATTTTTGGAAACCAAAAATAGACTATTGTATACTATTAGTCAAAACATATTGAAATATGAAAAAGTGATATGTAGTATTTTGGTCACTAGATGGCAGAAATGACACAAAATATTCCCTTACATTACATTACCTTAACACTCCATGAAGTCAGCCATGGCATGTCTGACATGGGAGAGAAAAAAGGTTATCCTCCCATTTTGTGTGGAAGTGGTAAGTTTGTGGCTTCCTCAAACAAAATAGAGTCCCTGCTGCATAAAAGTTGTGCAATGTGGTGTAAACAGTGAACAACAGGAGCGACTATCGGCGTGTTATGTCATATCTGCAGGGATGTAACAATAGTAGCTCGTTCTATACCAAAGACATACTCATACTTTTTTGTAAACAAGAATGCCCTATCCCAACAATGTTGTGGTTTTTTCCTCAAAAGTTAATATTAAAGGTGTATTTGTACATTAAGCATGGTATAGGTACACACAGTTTATGTATTAGTATATATACTGTAAGTATAGTATAAGAAACACAGTGTATATACATTATAAGTACATATACACAGTACTGTATAAATACAGTATATTCAAATGCATATGATTGTAAGTCATCAGCGGAATGAGAAATATGATTATTACTGTGGTTGCAGTCTGCATCTATAATCAAAATGTTACTAAAGGCCTAGAATAATGTCATTTAGAAATATTGAAACATTATTCCTATATCATGTTTTGTTATTGCATTTGCCTACTTCCTGTTTAGCTTGTTGTGTGTGTGTGTGTGTGTGTGTGTGTGTGTGTGATGCCGCCACATAAGGGTAGCAGTGACGCGAAAGTGGTGAAGCGTTGCGATGATAACCACAGAACCACAGCTGAAACTTATGGCAGCGTCAGAAAGCTGCTTCCCGTGACATCCCAGGAGTTTTGTTTTTGTATGCAAACTGCCGCATTACTTGCATTTTAGGTGCCTTCAGAGAAAGATTTACGGGGCAGAAGCAGAATGAAGTAAAAATGAGGTTTTCGGGGAAATGTGCGTCGAAGGCCTTGAATTTCAAGTCTGCATGGAAACCCACGCGGGGGGCAATTCATGTCCTCGGCGAAGGATACTTCACTTGCGGCGCGGCCGTCTGGAGCGGGAATTCAAGCGCGGCGTTTGCGAGCTCTGCCTCAAGAGCATGAAGAGGACGCCACGAGGACAGAAGGGACAAGCGGCCATCTTCTCCTGCCGCGCAAGTCTGACACTTCGGGATGGATGCCAGGAATAAACGTTAAGGAAGCAGTCTGCGGGAAAAGACGGGAGCAATGCACTGGTTTTGTGAGGCTTCCGGGTGCCCTCAGAGGGGCCGCCTGGACTGTGATGAAATATGACGGTATAAGATATTATTACACACGTGATTATTTCCTTTACCTACGAGGGGCATCTTCACGAGACCATACACAAGATTGGGTGTACGAGACTTGAACTTTACTTTGAAGGAAAGCACGATGAAATCAATATTTTAATATATATGACAATAAAAATATCATATATAAATATACATATAATTAGTATATCTATTATGCTAATATGATGTGATATTATAATATAATGTAAAATATATAAACATGACAATATATATATTTTTATGTAATCTACATATGAAAATACTTGATATTTGTGTTATTTAAACGCAAGTGTCTTTTTGTGTTACTTCCAGGGCTACACAAACGATATGGTGGGCTGAACCGGGCCCCTCCTGTGCTTTCCGCAAGAATGATGTTGATTACAGTGACAGTGACGAACCCCAACGATAATAAAAATGTCTTTTTTCCCTCAAGAAGAAAGAATGCTTATCCTGTATGCTTACATATCCGTACGTGCAAACCGGAGCTGGTGACAAACCACTTCCTGCAGGCACGTCAGAGCTTTTCTTCCCGTCAGTCACACCCACGCCAGCATCATGGCGCAGCTGCAAACAGGCTGGGCAAAGTATGCCGGCGATGGACGAAGCAGTCAACAGACACTGTCCGGCTAAGGATTTGATATCCTTTCTTGTTTTTTGCACACTACGTTGTTACGTGACCGATATGGAAATGAGACCTGGGGGTCACCTTATTCAGTATTTGGGGTAGTCTTTCAATGAAGATATTCTGCTGGCTCTCATTGGGTTGCGTACCTAATGAAGTGACCGGACATGGCACAGAAATAGAGTTGGGGGGGGGGTGTATGCAGTGTGTGTGTGTGTGTGTGAGGTTGGAATGGACCTGTGCTACTGTGTGTTAGTCATCAAACGAACCCACCTGAGGCTCAGAGTGACGGGTACATGGGTACCTGTCAGCGGCTCACAGCTGATGAATATTCACAGCAATCTTGCATTATTCAACACGCACACACACACACACACACACACACACTGGGGCTCATTCTGTACAAGTGTAAACACACACACCCCCCCGGAAGAGCAACAACATTTGGTTTTTTTGCTTACTCAAACAGACGAACGAAACAAAGGCCGAAGCAGCCTGAAGGGGTGACCTTGACTTTAAAATGCACCCCTAAAAGGTACATTTGCGTGGCCATCTTACAATGTCAGTGTGTGTGTGTGTGCGTGTGTGTGTGCACGTATGACTGCATGCATGCTTTACTGTAAGGCCCCGCAGAGCAGTCAAAGAGGTAGCAACTTCCTTCTAACTTGTGAATAAAACATTCCATTTGTAGCCGACAGCGGCGCGCCATAAATCACCTCCCGGCTGCCCGCCGAGCCTCGGGATGAGACGGGATGTATGTGGCGGAAGCCGAAAGAGATGCAGGTTGTAATAGTGAAAGATGTTCAAGAGGGAGTGGAATGAACAAGACGGGGAGCGGGAATCAAGTATGGCGAGATGTGTGTGCGTGTGTGTGTGTATATGTATATATATATATATATATATATATTTACATATATATAAGTATTATCGTTCATTCATTCATTCATTTTCTATGCCGCTTATCCTCATTAGGGTCGCGGGGATGCTGGAGCCTATCCCAGCTGGCTTTGGGCGAGAGGCGGGGTACACACCACATGGAAATGCGGCGCAACAAAATTCATAATAAAGGCAGTCAAATGCCAAGGGAGACTCGTTTGGATTATGAAGTCTCCCTTGGCAAAGACATTTTGCTCAGCATTTAAAGGGAGCCTGACTCCCATTCTGCTGTCCTGATGCTGGACAAGACAAAAAATAAATAAATATGGCGAGAAGTGTGAATTTGCAGTTTGGTTGCAAAAACACACAAAACTCCATACTTCTTATGACTTTATTCCCTTAATATTACAACCTCATTTTCCAAAAAACATATCCATCTTCTATGTCCCTTATCCTTACACAGCCCTGTCCCAAACAAAGCATCTTACGCGTTGGCGACTGCTAAATAACCCACCACGGGGCCAAAGGATGTGGCGAGAGCCAGCAAGTTGATAGGAAAAGGTGAGAAGCCCTAACGGATTCAAGAGACGCCTCACTGAAAAGTTCAAAGATGCCATTCAGGTGGAGGAACTCGCCAGGCTGTGAGGCATGTCCTCATCAACAAAAAGCCTGGAAAGCACAACAAGAAAGAAACCATTTGCCACATTTGGGCAAATTCCAAAGAAATGGCACCAAAATGGCTGACTTTCTGTTTTTAGCAAAGGTTCTTCAGACTTCCTGACTTCTTGTCATCAGACACAGCCACCAAATTTCATGTTGATTAGTGAAATTGGCTCAGCTGGGATAGGCTCCAGCATACCTGCGACCCTAATGAGGATAAGCGGTATAGAAAATGATTGGATGGATGGATGGAGTCTATTTGTCTGAAAATTTCCAGTCAACCCCAAATAACAATTTTTTATTTGTTTTTATTTAAGCTGTAAAACAGCAAGGGAGTGATGTTCCAACCACGGTGCTGCGAGGGGCAAGGGTATTTGCGCAGCTGTCATATAATCGGGTTGCCAATTAGAAAAGGTACCACATGTCGTAAGCCAAAAGAGGACCGGGACGGTGCCTTGAGAAAAATAAAGAAAAACATACCTATTTTTCTCTACATCAAAGGCAAAATGAAGTCTTTTACTTCCTGTGGGGAGAAAGTAAAAGGCAAGCAGGAAGCTCCACAAAATCAGTTTTCAGGTAGTACGGGAAGATCCATTTGCATTCTATTGCCTGAGGGGAGGCTTAATGTGCCGTGATGTGTTACAAGCTGCAGTATTTGTCTTAACCATCGGAAAACCCTGCCTATGGTGAAAAACCGCCGCCGTGTGTACGAATCCCCAGCAAACCTGACCCTGAGGAGGGTCGACCATGAATGCGTGATGCAGAATTGTTGTAATCTCGCATAAACAAAACAACTTTGCCGTGGATTTAGGGCTTCTGCTTGGTCCAAACTCAGCCCCACATGACAGTCCAAATGTCAGCCAAAAGGGCAAAAGCAGGCATTGAAGCAAATGAACATCTGGTGGAGGTTAAGCTGAGGACATTGGGAGTAAAGCGCTTCTGCCGTTTTGAACCTTAAGCATCTTTTGCATGGACGTTCCACCAGCTCTACCAGGCCGGGATGCCGCTGCAGACTACCTAGACCAGGTAACACTTGCATCCTTTCACTACCGCAGGCCTACTTTGGATTGGACGAGACACTTAAAAGGCTCTCTTGTTGACTGGAGGCGAAAAGAAGGTGACATTTATCTCTGCTTGAAGCCATGCTCCTTATGTTTGTGGAATGACCACTGCGGGAGTAAGCAAGGCATTAGTCATAAAACGCCTGAAAGCAGAACATGGACAGAGAAGACAGTGGAAATCAACCAGTCCGTATTTGGGGTTTGGACCGACCCGCCCTTTTAACAGCTTTTAGAACCCGCTCACCAGCTGTGAAATAATAAAAGAGGGTCTCAAGTAAGGTTTGCAATTTGATAATATATAATAATATCTCAGTGATACATCCAATAGCATTCAAAACAGCTCAAATACCCAATCTTTTAAAAACGCCCAAATGAGGCGAGATTACCTGTACTGTGCAGGTGAGCAAATCAAGTGCCCTTTTTTTTTCCCCCGCCCATTACGTTAACGACCTGTCCTAACTTCCCCAAAGCTCACCTGTAAACAAATATTCACTTTGCAAAAGGATTGCCGAAGACCTCCGTGGCTTCACACCGGCTGCTCGGAGCATGTGCCCGAATACAGTGCACCTTGCTGGGCCAAGCGGGTGGCTCCTCCCGCTCTATACTACATCTTTCTCTGGTAGTAGTGATGCGGAAGTAGTAATATGATGGGATGATATTTGATTGGCACACCCAACCGTCCTTCTTACCTTCAGGCGGGGCACAACTGCAGTGAAATCGAAATTTGAAAAAGTAGATGAAAAGCTTGAGAAGAAGAAAGTTATTGGAATTGGTTTGAAGAAAAAGATATGGTGCATTTGCACAATTTAATATTAAAAGGAGCAAACACAAGCAACAGCAGCACCAACGCTGGGGAGAACAATCAGCCCACCGGAGGCCATCGAGGGCCAATTAGTCTCTAAAGTGAAACCGACTTCTTCTTCCGCAGAAGTCCAAACGATCAGGGCAGTTTGCAGCACAACGTGAGCTGCAGCAGCGAGATGCGGTGCCTCTCTTTATGCCGCACTCTTCTCCAGCGGATATCTGCAGCCATCTGTCAAACTGAACGGATCGCACATTAAACCCCCAACAAAGTAGTCCATAAAAATGGCACGCACCTCATGGCGGCGTTGCAAGACAAGAATGTGAGGTGCATCCACAAACATCGGGTCATTACGTTTTGGTTTTTTCCCTCCAGACAAAGACCCGCTTGCAGCTCTGCCCGCCACCAGTTGCTCTAAATTCCAGCACGGAGGGTAGATTTTGGCCAAAACTCTTCCAATACCATCGGGAGATCTCTGCAACGTTTCAAGAAAGGTTGAAAAATACTATCATATGGCATCTTCAAGGTTTTCCTATCATTTTCTGCAAAGTTCTTGCAAAGTGATGCAGCCGGGACATCAACGCACGCTGCGATCCAGACTGGGGGCAGAAGTTGCTTCCTGTGCCAGGTGGATTTTCAGTAGCGGGTCGCTGACTCTGCACCATCAAACAACACGTGTGTTCACCTGGGCTGAGGGAATGCGGCGGGACGGGCATGTTTAACAGCTTGCTTCTTTTCATCTCACCATCTGTCTGCGTACCTGCGAGCGCACGGAGCCGAGGTGATTCCATGCGGGATTCTCCGGTGGGTTTTTGCCCGCTACCGCGCCTCCCCCGTCGGCTTGCCTGCAAATTTACCGCCGAGCACATGCGAGTGCATTTAGCCGCCGCGTCGTATATCAGGGGCTCCCAACGAGCGCGGCTGCAGACGCAGGACAGTAAATGATGGCTTTGGGACGGGATGCTGGCCCGCCACTGAATAGAAGACAGCTCCTTGCCTTTTAACTATTTGTTTTGCTTTCAAAGCGCTCATATTTTTATTAAGCGCCCCACAGTTTTATTCATGTTTAAACCCTTTTACTTCTTAAAGGGGGAGCGATTGCTTCCGTCTTTTCTCTTTTTTACTTGCTTTGCCATCCATCCTCCTCCGCTTAGCCGAGGTCGGGTCGTTGCGGCAGCAGCCCCCGCCCTCTCCTCTCGGTGGATCCCGTGGCGTCGAGAGATACGGTTCCTCCAACGCGTCCTGGGTCTTCCCCGAGGCCTCCTACCAATCGAGGCGTCCTGGAGGGAACCGGACCAGATGCCCAAGCAACCTCCTCAGGCTCCTTCGGGTGTGGTGGGACGGCGGTTCTACTCCGCGTTTGTCCCAGATGACACGCTAAGGGACAGCCCAGCCACCCAACGGCTTAAACTCCTTTTGGGGGCAGGAACGTCGATTGAGCGGTAAATTAGGAGCTTTGGCTTTCAGAGGTCGCATCACTGAAGCTCACGTGTTTATGGACTGCATTTTGGAAAAAAACCCAGCAGAGCGCTCCTGTCATGTCACAGATTTGCGACTAGTAATAACACTCCTTCTCTTTTAATTCATGATTTCACTACTTGATTCACGGCTGCCGTGTGGGGGCGTGAAGCTATGAAGCTGCCCTGCGTTGACGTTATTTCTACTATAAAAGCGAAACAAGCAGCGAAGCAGGAAGTCCTCCCCA
Source organism: Oostethus manadensis (assembly GCA_024372805.1). Classification (NCBI taxonomy): domain Eukaryota; kingdom Metazoa; phylum Chordata; class Actinopteri; order Syngnathiformes; family Syngnathidae; genus Oostethus; species Oostethus manadensis. The sequence goes on from QODF01000135.1 coordinate 33,662, forward strand.
CACGGTTGTTACCTTGATGACAAGGTGGCCAAAAGAGAGGAATGTGCTCGTCATATTGGATTTATCAGAAGCGCTGGCTTGGAAGTGTAGACGTAGACGGGCAGTTGAAAGAAAAACAACAGCGGGGGACTCGTGTTCCGCTCGCAGAGATCGATATCAGATGTCCATTTTGGTCGATTTTCAATTTAGCTTTCAAATTGTGACAAGTACTGAGGGAGGCGTGCATGTGTGTGTGTGTGTGTGTGTGTGTGTGTGAGTGGCCAGGGTGTGGTGTCTGCTTATGGTCCTCTCGAGTGCCTCCCGGGAAGATGAAGTGACCTGCAGGCCCCCCGGAGGGTGACCGCGCTCCGCTTTTATGTGCGTGTTTTGGGGCCACGTGGTTTTATCCGTCTCATTGCCGCTCCCCGTTTCCCCTTCCTTTTAAGCCCCTCCGCGTCCCACAGCCTTGCTACTTGCACACCGACTGGCACAACCACTTAAAAACCCGAGTGGCATTCAGAAGAGCCGTCTGCCGAGGTTCACCAACACCGAATGCTGATGTGGTCATTTGTCTGTCTGGATGTTAGTCGGCTACTTCCTACAACGTAAAAAACAATCTTTTGAAATATATGAGTCCGTGTGTAATTAACGCATTTATTATACAAATGTCACTATCTTAATTCAATTACTGTAATAATTCGACCGGGACCAAAACCACATTGCAGCTCCTGTAACCAAGGTACGACTAACGGTCATACCCTTCTCTACAGCACCCTGGACTAGACTTTCCCAGGGAGGCTGAGGAGTGTGATCCCCCTATAGTTGGAACACACCCTTCGGTCACCCTTTTTAAAAAGGGGGACCACCACCCCGATCTACCAGTCCAGAGGTACTGTTCCCGACTTCCATGCAATGTTGTAGAGGCGTGTCAACCAAGACAGTCCTCCAACATCCAGAGCCTTGAGAAATTCAGGGCAAAACTCGTCTACCCCCGGAGCCTTGCCACTGGGGAGTGATTTGACTACCCCAAATACCTCAACCACGGTGATAGAACTGTCCAGGTAGGTACCCTCAGATTCTGCTTCCTCTATGGAAGGTATGTCAGTGGGATTGAGAAGGGCCTCAAAGTATTCCTTCCACCGACCAACTATATCCTCAGTCGAGGTCAGAAAGCCCCCGTCCGCACTGTAAACAGTGTGAACTGGGGGCTGCTTCCCCTGTCTGAGGTGTCGGACGGTTTGCCAGAACCTCTTCGAGGCCAATAACCTGGGTTATTGTCTCGACCACCGCCGAAGCTGCGTGCCACTTGGCCTGCCGGTACCTTTTAGCTGCTTTGGGAGTCCCGCAAGCCATCCATGCTTGATAGGACTCCTTCAGCTTGACAGCAGCCCTAACCCCCGGTGTCCACCATTGGGTTCAAGGCTTGCCGCCACAACTGGCACCGACCACCTTGCGACCGCAACTACGACTGTCTGCCTCACCAGTGGTGGCATGGAATACGGCCCATTTGGACTCAATATCCCAGTTCTACCTCGAGATGCAGACAAAGCCCTGCCGGAGATGAGAGTTGAAGACTCGACGAACGGGAGACTCTGCCAGACGTTCCCAGCACACCCTCACTACGCGTTTGGGTCTACCAGGTCTGTCCGTCATCCTTCCCCGCCATCTAATCCAAGTCATCACCAGGTGGTGCTCAGTTGACAGCTCAGTCCCTCTCTTCACCTGCCAGAACATGTGGACGCAGGTCTGATGATACGACCATAAAGTTGATCATAGACCTGCGACCTAGCTTGTCCTGGTGCCGAGTGCACTTATAGACATCCTTATGTTCAAACATGGTGTTTGTTATGGACAAACTGTGGTTCGCACAGAAGTCCAGCAACAACACACCACACGGGTTCAGATCAGGGAGGCCGTTCCTTCCAACCACGCCCCTCCAAGTCACACTGTTGAAGTCTACCAGTAGAACTATGGAGTCACCAGCTGGGGTGTTCTTTGGCCGCCGAAGACCAGGTCGCCCGGACACCCGCCCTCGACCAGTGCATGAATCTCACTCCACGGGACCCTTATGCTTGCCCCTGCAGGTGGTGGGTCTGCGGGGGGGAAGTGCCCATGTTCCTTCTACTTCACCTAATGTGTCTATTGAATTTCTGCTGAAAAGTAGTGTATTGTGAATCATAACATTAAGAATATAAGACCCATCCCTCCATTCATCCATTTATTTTCTATACCATGTCCTCACTAAGCTCCCAGGGGTATGCTGGAGCCTATCCCAGCTGAGGGCACATGTGGACAAACAACCATTCACACTCACGTCCACGCCTATTTGGAGTCTCCAGTTACCGTGCACGTTTTTGGAATGTGGGATTGAATTACTCGTGAAGGAATTATTCGACTTATGCATTGAAATAAATGAAACGTAATAATTCATTTAAACCCTGAAGTACATGAAGACAAACCCTGGCCACCATATCGAACAAAAAATGGATTCATTGATTGTCGGCTGGCTCTCTGCAGACATATTTGCTTCCCATCGGCTGGAGTGACACATGCCACATTGTGGATCGGAGCCTCCCGGCGGGAATACTAATGGGAGAGAACTGAGCGTGCAGACTGAGGGAGGAAAGCAGAGATTGACATGAAAAGAAATGAAGTGAAAAGGTCTGAGGAAGGCAGGGATGGAAATATGAAATGTAAAAAAAACAAAAAAAGAGAGAACAGTCGGGGCGCAGTGGAGCGCAGAAAATGGGAAAGGGTGTGCAGATGAGAACATGAAAAAGTATTGTGTTTAGCTGAAGTGAAAGGAAAATGAAAGAGTTCTGAAGCCCGAATGAATAATTCAACTGGCAAAAAAAGGGAGGGCATCAGCAGAAAAGAAGCCCGGGGGATCGTCTGCATGCACCTGCGCATGGTCACACCTGCGCATGGTCACACCTGCATGCAGGCGACGCTGCGCAGTGTTTGCATCTTTCTGCCCAAAACTTTCGTTATGAATGCAACGCAGGCTCATGTCCACGACACTCGGGCTGTCTTTCACCACTTCGGCTTCGCTGTGGTCGCAAATGTGCTCCTCCGGCAGAGGGAGCCAAAAAAGCAACGCTTTGTTTTGGACAAGCTTGGCTCGATACATCCAGGAACATCTCGTTTACACTGTTCAGCATTTCGAGGAGAAGCCGGCCACTTCGAATTCACTTTTGTTCTCTTCAACTTTCTTCCAGATCCTGTTTTTTTGCATTTGACACTCCTTTTTACCAGCATGGTGTGTCCGATTTTGGGGTAAGTGCATCAAAGATCAGTTAATTAAAAACACTTACATTTACTGACGCAATAAATCGATGGACACTAATTAAGACTTTGAGAATGGACTTTTCTAAACGGATGCACACATTTCCAAAAAATCATCCACAAGCTGTGAAGCCTGTGCTCGTGATAAAGGGAGATGTAGTCATCCATGCAATGCAGGATATTTTTTTTCCACTCGCTTATTTTGTTTACTGTTACACAACATGTGGCAAACCACACTCTTATTTTGAAAGCCGGAAGAACGCTCTGCGAGAATGTCTCACCGGGCATTGTGAAACACATGAAATATTACACACTCGTCCAGCCCGAGTCGCACACACAACCACGCGAGCTCTGCTGGCTTCCAAAATGCAACAAGAAGAAATGAGTGAGACAACTAAGAGTTTATTGCAAACAAGCATTCAAGAGAAAATGACTGCACAACCTTTAGAAGCCAAAATGGACACAAAAATGTGTCTGGAACGTGATTTAGTGTCAGATAGATTCATTGGTATTAGATTATCTGTCGATGGCAAAGGCAAAACGGCTTTCTCTCTTTGAACACAGTGGGATGGTTGATCTGCATAAGCAAGACCTCTCCCAATGTGTCATTTGAAAATTCTTCAAACATCCCGAGGGTCATGGAATAAAAGAACCCAAAAAACTCCCCGGCCTTGAGCCAGAGGATCCCATTGGCTGTCCATCAAGACACGGGACCATCATCGGCCCGAGTGAAGGTTGTCACTGCTGTGGAATAAAGTCCATCTGCCAGAATAAAAAGGCCCCGTCTCCTTCAATGGCCCAAAATTGTCTGTCTGAAATGTCCAGGAAAACACCAAACGTGGGACATTGAAGGGTGGAAACAAATTTTCTGATTCATTGTATCGGAAAAGATGTAACCTTGACAGTCCTGATGGCTTCCAACGTTACTGGCATGACAAAGAGATCCCGCCTGAGATGTTTTCCACACGGCACAGCGTGTTTTTCAATGGAACAATGGAGCTTCAGGTTGTGCAGGGGCGTCAAATGGCAGATGGCTATGTGGAGATGTTTCAGTGGGTATGGCTCTTGACTGAAGGTCATCGTCTGTGTGGGAATTGACTTTTTTCAGCAGGACAACGCTGCATTTCAAAATGCCCAACTGACAAAGGAAATCTTCTTCCAGAACCATCTTGCATGTTCCCCTGGTCTAAGTCCAACTGAGAACATTTGGGGATGGATGGCAAGGGAAGTTTACACAAAATGGACATCAGTTCCAGACAGTGTATGCCCTGCTTGGAGCCACCTGTAGCAACTTATCCCGCTGGGATACATATAGTTGGTCCTTTTAGGAGGCCAGGTGGACGACTGAGGAGGGACCTTTTTCTATCCATTAATGGGGATCCTCCTGGAAAGACTGGCATCAAGCAGGCCCAAACCCATTTTTCAGCAGGTAAACACGAATGGCGCAGCTACTCTTTTTTCCCCCAACATTTCATTTCTAATTGAAATGGCTCGGGATTTTCCGAGCTATGATTATATGATCAGCTATTTCTGATTAGATGATCAACAGCCCATTTCACTGTAATACGCGGTAGCAATGAATTCATATCTCACTGTAAACACTTTTGTCTCACTCCCATTTCTTTCTTTGCATTTTCAGGTTTGACTTGGAACCTGTGCAAAAAGTACATTCTTGGCATTTTCCCACTTTGATCAGGAGTGTGTGTAAATAATCGCAGACTATAAAGTAGGCGATGCGGTATTGAATCATGCCAGACGAAAATTCTGCCTGAATCACAAGCAAAAGTCCACTCAAAGTGATGATTACGCAAAGATTGAACGCTGAGCGACGCTGCATTTGAGGGAGCTGCTGCTGGACGGCAGCCAGTAACACTCGGCGTACTAAATCAAGCTAATGCAACACTAATAGCGATAAGCTGCAAAGGGAGGGGGCAGCAAATTGGATTTCTCTTCATTCATTTCACTGAGAGTAAGCGTATTGAAAGCCGGCCCGGCATCAAATCTACATTTGCTTAGACTCAGCTGTATTGATGTAAGGCAGGCCAGTACACAGTAAATATTGAGTTTTGGAAATGTTGGTAAGTGCACCACTGGGTGATTACTGACCCTCTCCGTCGACTGTTTCATCTCTCCATCCATCTTAACCACGCTCCTGCTGGCTCTCCATTTTCCCCTCCAAATAAATTCCATGTTACGGTGTCTCATAAAAGAGGCGCGTTTCACCCGAACTCCAATATATACTTGCATCCTCGCACGTATACTGTGATTCACGCCGGAACAATCAGATAAACCCAAACTGTGTAAAGAGAGAAAAGGTCTTTCTCGTGAGAATTGAGTGGGAAATCTTCCGAAAGGCACTTTATTATCTTTATAAGCAAACTATTTTACAGGAAACGATGCACTGCGACACGCAATTCGCCCACTGGAAATGCTACGTTTTGCAATGAAAAGAAAGGTTCTCACATAATGACTTCAAGTAAATTATTATAAAAACTTTTTGAGTAAGCCAACAAAGGGTTTGTACTAATTATAGTAAACCCGGGGAAAGTCCTACCACAATGTCACGAGGTGAGATGGTATACTTGGAGTTGCAAAGTGCATTTGAGTTTCCATGAGAGGTAGTACACTCTTTACACCTGCCTGCTTTAAGCCTTAATTAATCTGCAATTAATCACACAAAATGGGGTTACAGATTAATCAGTTGTCATATCGCTGTTCAAATATCGCTCCTTCATTATAACGCAGTTTTTCAAAAAATAGCTAATTAAAAAAGGGCGGCTGTTTCATGGTTGACTACTCATTATTAGTGAAAAATATTGGAAAAACGAGTTACATGCATTATTGTGGTCATTATACATCAGTAATGTTATACCACATGGCACTAAACTACAAACTACATACTTTCACACTGCATGGAGACTCGCTACTGGGCCAGCAGAGCCGAGCCGACACGCCACGGTTGAGATTGAGAGGTAAAAACTGTTCTCCTCTCATTCCGTGTGGAAGTGGTATGTTTGGGGCTTCTTTGTTTAAAACACAATAGGTAAACTGGAGAGGCTAACTAGTCAGCTTGCTATGCTAGCAGTGGCATCTGCATTGTTATGTCCTTGTATTGATCAATGTGATGTAAACAAAGAATATCAAGTATAAAAGTGACTATAGGGGTGCTATTTCATGTTCACAAGGCTCTACTGATGTTAAAACCTGTATTTAGTTTTCTATGCTATAACTACATTACATTTACACTACATGTACATACAATACAATACAATACATTTTACTTATTTCTGTAGAAACCTACTTATTGCGATAAACAAGGGTCGACTCTAGTCTCATTTTCGGTGTCCTCATAAAAGTGCATGCGTTGCTTGCTGTGTCCTGAATGCAACGTCTTATCTGAACGAGTCACAGGTCAATCGAAAGCTTCGGCAGCAGATAGAAACGGAATTCTCCGAACTACACCCAGAAGAAGTCGCAAGAAGTTACACTTTATGGCTCAGTCATCTTGAAACTGCCATCGTTTCTGTTGAAATCATTTATTCTAACTGGGCATGTCCCGATCTTATCTTCAGTATTTTGGAGATCGGAGCACATCGGCTTCTGCCACGAGATCGGGCCGATCCGGTGCGGGAATTTGCCTCAAGGGCGGGTGGCCACCTGGACGAAGAAGAAAACCCAACTCTGCCATGCAGAAAGAAGTTAGTTTAGTTTGGTGCCGGGATCTGGCAAGGGAAGTGCCAATCTAACCGCCGGTTGTTACAGAGGACCGTCAATAAATGACTCTTGTGTTGAAGAGAGCTTGTCCAAAAAAAAGTCATATCGTCGAAATCACACCACAAATTGATCTACAACAATGTCAAATGATTAGTCCTGCCCTTGAAGTACTGGCTGAATAATGGGACGTCAGGATGGCTGTAATTCATATGTTTGCATGCGAACACAGAGCACTCAGTCCTCCCAGCTGCACACCCTGCATGCACAATGCGACGGCACGTCCTACTTTTACAATGTTGCTGTCGTCATGTCAGCAATACTTTGTTTGCATTCTTTCAAACGCTTTGAAGAGTTTTTTTCATAACCGTATTTAATTCCACTTTTGTGTTTGCCATTGTTCTATGAAGCGTCCAGGTGCTGAACCAATGCACAGAGTGGACCCTCTTCCTGCTTGTTTGGAGGCAAGAGACAAGGAAAACAGACATGCATGGAAATTGGCTGGCAAAATGATTGACTTCATTTTAACTTAATTTGTAATCAACATATTTACTTATTGCGAGACCTTCGCAACGATTTGCTTTGTCTTCCTTCCTTTGAATGGCCGACAGAGCCGAGCTTGCAGCTGAAGCCTGCTGCAACCAGCGAGTCTGGGCACGCAGCCTTAGTGCGCTCCATGCTGCGATTTTGTGTTTACGAGTCGGCTTCTCTTTTCTAACAGTATTTCACAGCCTGTTAAGTTACCCTGAGAGATATCTGCTGTCTCCGAGGAGACTTTAAGAATGTCAATAAAAAGGTCAAGAGATCCTCACAAAAACAATTGTGGTCTAGAATAACAAGAGAGGCTATTTCATTTTGGGATACACAAGCCTATATAACCCGGATGTGCATCGAAGGTGTCATCAAAGAATAAAAATGCATTTTTCAATATGCATTGGAACAAAAACAAGCATGAAAATGCCTGCTGGTGCGGCCTCTGGATGCTGGTGGATGGACCGCCCAGCACTACGAATCTCTCAAGCTGTCGGGCCAAATGGCTGCCAGTGCCACCGAGGATGTGGAGAATCCTGTGGCTTTCCCCAAGCGTGCACAAGAGAACGGCCACAGCTTCAGCTGGTATGGTGGTACAGATCTTGCAGGGGGCGGGGGACCTGTTTGACCCGGAAAACCTTCTTTAAGGTAGGAAAGGACGCTGGACAACGTCCTCAGCGTTACTCATGAAGACAAAAATGCTCTGCGGTTCTGTGTTGATAGAACGCAGGGGAAGCGCCGGAACAACAAAGGCAAAACCCGCAAACTGTCACTCGGCGCTCTCGAAAAGCAAGAGTGTGGAGGTGACCAGGAAAGAAGTTCCAGAGCTGCTCCTCCAAAGCCAGCCAGCTCATTCCGACCGAGACGTCCACGCGACGATGAGGCCACCGCCTCTGTTTGGCTTTTCTAGGAAATAATATATTTATTTCTATCTATGGTCCATTGCATGAATTGTGAACGTGCGTTGAAAAGGTTGCGGCAATCTAACACATGTACCATGCATACATAAATACTGTATAACACGCTAAGCATCATTTGCCCAAATATTTGACTACAGACTTCAGTTGTCATTGCTGCAAACTTTTTCAACGGAGTTTTGTCCCCTTCCGGCTGCACTCGTCGCATTTATTAATCCGTTGTGCTGAAATCTACATAGACATGCCGCCGAAGAGTCCCGTGAGGAATGGCTGCCGGGTGTCGCTTGCCTTCAAATGAGCTATTCAACTCTTTAAACGGGAAATCCTTCACTCGGACTGACTGAGCTCCGGCAATCAACGGCGGCTGTGACGCTCACGCCTTTGCTCTCGGCTCCCCAGCCGTAGAGCTTCGACTTCCACCGCCGCCTTCCCCGCAGTCTGACGGGCTTTATTTGAAAGTTAATCTCCTTAAAACAACAATCGCCTCATCCTTGCTCTCGCTTTGCCTTAACGGCCTCTTTCTTCCCTGCCCCCGCGGATGCCAGACCTCTCCATCCATCTGCCGGTCCGCTCTGCCACCCTCCCCTCGTTTCTGGCTGGTCACACGTCGACCCATCACTCTTTGCAGCCACAACAACTCTCCTCTTGTTTCACCCAAGGCTCCACCTTGATGGATGGCTACCTTTGCTGCTGTCTGCATGGCCGCATGTCAAGGGCAAAGCAGATGAGCGGTACACTGCCGAAACTATTAGTGGTCACGCTTTCGTTTGTTTTGGGGGTGCGGAACACGTTGCATTCAGGAACGTCACATGTAATTGTTACACAACTCAACATGTCCAAAAGCCGCAGGAAGAAGAAGAGCGTATTCTCCGTGTCTCACTGATAAACGACTACAATGAAAATAACAAAAAAATAAAACAATGAACCAACCTTTAAAATTACCCCAAAAGCATCATGTAAATGGATTCATATACAATGAATGATTAATTAGAGCATGAGTATGCAGAGTGTATAAATACGTAGGCGTGTGAAAAAGTATACCGTGACAAAAAAGTGGCGGTATCACAACAAGCTTGACTCGGCAAAACCCAGCCTGCACCCCACTTCAACTTAAAGACTGCACATGTTCAGGTATTTATAGATCAGAGCCGTCCATCCATTTAAATGTTTGCTCGTGATTAATTACACTTTGTCCATAGTTAACTCATAATTAATCGCATTTAATCACTGGTACTTTATTTGTAATTTTTACACACTAACTGTAAAAATGCAAATATTGTTTTACCTCATATTCTCTCTAGTACTTATATTTTCATTTTATTCTATCGTATTCTACTTATGTAATATTATATACTATTTTATTCATATTGCATTTTTTTGTGTTTTATCTTTTTCTTCTACAGCTGATCAAGTAACCAAGCAATTTCCATATTGGAAATATTCTTTTATTCAAAACTAACACAAAATCCAGTTTTTTCATTTTAAATGCAAGCTGTGATTTGTCCCGCTGTTTGACGGTCCTTGAACGCACCTTCCTAGTTGTCACACACTGCGCAGTACTATACAATACTACGGTGTATTTTTACCCTTTTTCACCTCATATTTGCTCCCAATTGCTGATTCTTCGTGGGAATGCACAAAGGTGTATTTGTGAGGTGCAATACTGTCGCAAATACTCTAGATACATCGTATTCTGTACAAGTCGCAGGAGCAACCAAACTGTGCAACTTATAGTCGGAAAAATACAACACACGCTTCTGCAGTTGAAATCAATAATTCAGAATTTTTCAGATTTCATATTGCTCTGATGTTATTAAAAAGTCATCACATTAATTCACCATTTGCAACTATTTCTGAAATACGCACATTTGTACTATTTGATAGTATTGAAAGAAATCCAAATGACCTGAAAACTAAAAAAAAGCTAAAAAAAAAAAAAAAACACGTGACTGAAAATCTAACCTAACACTAGTTGCTTTAAACATTTGAATCACACATTTCATACTTAGACCGCACGAGTTCAACGCCGCCGCCATATTGGATGTGGCAAGGCAGCACTGTAAACGAATACAAGTTCATGAGCTCACTTCCGGAAAGAGCCTTTGTACAAAGAAAACGCACACGCTAATACGTACACTTGGGAAACAGTTAGGCACCAAAACCACGTCTTTCATCTTCTTAGATGACTAATATAAAAACTTTATTAACCCAGTACAGGAGTCATTCCCATTATTCCCATTAAGTATCAATGCTTTCGATTTGGGCAGTAGCGGCGTCGTCCACGTCCGAGCAGCGCAAATCCTCCTATTCTTGCCTTATCCAATATGGCTGTCGCGGTTCAGGCCCCAGGATGCGGGGAGAACTGTGTTTTTCATGATTGCTGCAAAGCAGCGGCGGGAATCTCCGTTGGCAACAAATGGATGATCACAAAGAGAACCACAGCTGCGAAAAAGCAGTCGTTGTGCAACAGCAAACACGTGATAACTGCAGGAGGCGCACCTGAACTGAGTAGGAGTAATGAAATTAGTAGGAGGTGCGAGATCCAAGAAATGAAAAGCACAGGAAGGACTACAAAATACGAGACTGAAGAGGAAATCCGGCGTCATTGTGGTCTATCCTACACCATGGCTGTGCTTTAACCTTGCCGTTACGAGGGACTGCGTTCAGAACATCACATAACTCAAGTTGAATTGACATGTTTTACCTTTACATCCTGGGATTTCCGAGCTCACCTAAACGCAGCACATCGTACTTTCGCATTGAAAGTTAGAAAGCTAGTGATAAGAATATGCACGCATTTATTGTCTTTGTCTTTCTGGTTATTCAGACCACACATACACGCGTGATAAAGTTTGTTATTTTTGGAGCGTCCCTGAATGCATCTCGTGGTAGCGGCAAAGCAGTTACGGAGCAGACGCCGCAAGGAGTAAAAAGTAACACACGGTCTCACGTGTGGATTTCCGCACGGCTCTTTTGCGCGCGGCTCGTCGTACGGAAAGCGGGAAGGCCGGACTTCAAACGTCTGGCCTTCGTCGGCCTGAACTTGGACACGGCCGACTTCTTGACGAGGTCCGTGTGGCTCCGTGCGAACAAATGACGTCATTTTCAAACCCACGCCGGCTGTGGCAAAGTTTCCATAAGCTTCTGCAATCTCTCAAGATGTATTTCATTCATTTATCACCAAGATCTTGCACTGACGTCTTCTCTGGCACATCCCAAAGATTCTCACTGGGGTTAAGGTCTGGACTCCATGTGTGAAAATGACGTCTCATGCTCCTTGAAGCACTCTTTCACAATTTCAGCCCGATGGATCTCGGAATGTGGCCGTGCCATCAGGGAAGAAAACATCCATTGATGGAATAACCTGCTCATTCCGTATATTCAGGCAGTCAGCTGACCTGATTCTTGGAGCACGTAGTGTTGCTGAACTCGCCATATTGAAAGGCAAACTGAAAGTACAACCAAGCGTCTGTCATCATAACAGAGACGTGTGGCTTGTCATGATGCATAGGCCTTCATAATCTAAAAATGTAACGTAATTAATGAAATAAATTAGTCACCGTCGTTTACGGGCTATTCCTGACAGTCCTGATTATCACGTTGCTGCCAATACTGGAAAACCAGATCATATCAGGACCAGGATCTCCGGCGGTCAAACACACGGAACAATGAAAGTTCCATTAGTAGCAATGGAAGAATGCAAAAAATAACCGCTTCACATGCACGAAGGCTAGCCAGCCCTGGGAAAGCACACACACCCATTCGGGAGAAGCGGAGGATGGATGCTGGGAGGGATGGGGGAGAAGATGAAGGTGAAGAGTTGCACAGCAAGACGGCAAAGTTGCATGGCGGTGATTTAATGGCGTTCAGGGCAGAGCGGGATTAAAGCGTGAGGCCACCTTGGGCAACACGGTGCGGCGGTGGCGACAAAAACCCCCCCCCCCCCTCCCACCCATATAGTTGAGTTACGGAAAGTGTTGTTGCGCTTGGCTCGCAGGCAGTTACGGGGAAGGTGCAAGTTTATTGGCTTGTAAGATATGTGCCGTGAAGAGTTTGTGGTAAAGTTTGTTGGCCACCAGGAACAAAAGGCGAGGCGCTCAGATAATTACATCAACATGGCTTTTAAACCGCTAACTGTATTTTCCTGCAGGTAAGGAGGAAAGCAAAAAACGTCCACGCCGCAATTGGCTGACATGTTCATTTGGGATGTCCCGAGCCACATTTTCTGGCATCCAATCCGATCCGATGTTTTTATAGGCTTGCTGATCCAATACGGATCCCATTTTTGCGAATAAAAGACTTTCGTCACAAACATGAATTTGTGGAAATATGAATATTAAAATAGGATTTAAGGCATTAAAAAAATGCTACCAGGTAAGTAACAAACCTCTGTCTGCCAAGTCCATCAAGAAAATAAAATAAATACAAATAAAAGATAAAATTGTCAAAATGCTGCAGAGATGGTGCTGTTTAGTGTGCGGGCTACAGAGGGCAGGGGTGTTCAGCAGGCTGGTTAGAGCAAACTAGCAAGTGGAAAGTCTTGCCGAAGTGCTCCGTGTTGACATGCAAATAACTGAATTACAGCCATCCTGACGTCGAATTATTCAGCCCACTTTACAATACATTTACTTTTGATGTGGTCATAGATTAGTTTGTGGTGTGATTTAGAACACCCGTAGATCAAAGCGGGTGAGCTCCTAGCACCATGACAGAAGAGTCCGGGCACAGGGAGGGAAGTCAACCGCTGTAGCCGTGAGCCGAATATCCAGCGTCCAACGTGAAACCAACTTAACCACGGTACCCCGCGGATATGTCTGCATTGTGGTGTTGCGTGTTCTTCTTCATCCGGGTGGCGGGAGTTGAGTGGCAACCAGCTTTGAGGCGCATTAACCACACCTACCATGTTGGAGTGTGGCCCAGAATTACAGCAACCGTATCATCCCAATCTTGTGGGGGAAGCCGATCTTTTCCGATCTTCAAAATACAGCGGATTGGCAGCCGATACCGATCGGATCGGGCCATCCCTAATGTTCATTGTACAAATGCAGTGGAACCGATGAAGTTGAATAAACCAAAAGTTGAACAATGTTCTGGAAAGAAGCCTCAAAAGTCAAACACTGACCTGAACAGCCATAAAGCATCTCCAGAAGTGAATAAAAGTTATAAAGTAATCCCTCACTTATCCCTCAATTGCTTCCGGAGATGATCGTGATAAGTGAATTCCCGCCATGTCTATTATTGGAATATTTTCACACTTAGAGTACAGAAAGCCTGTTTACCACCTTCTGAATATGTTGCTTTTTTAAACATTCTTTAAACCCCTAGACTTGCAATAGCAACCCTATAGTCACCTTTATTCTCCTATTTCCTAATATAATAGACATCCATAAGAGCAAATAAGACACTTAAAGACATAAATTATGTTCAGAGTTGACTTTTAGTTTGGTGTGTGTTTTGGCTGTAACAGTAACCAGTGGTTTTTGGGGGGGGGACTTTTGTGCCTGTTGTGAGATCATTCAAACCTGCAATAAAAGTCCTGGCATTTGTGTGTCTCACTGACCAACCCGGTACCATTACTGACACCTAGTGACCAGTGTAGAGTACTACATTTCATCCTACCATCTTTGAATGGGTTCTGTGAATGCATTACATTTATATTTACCTCATTCAGCCATTTTTAAGACCGATATGGTACCGATGACCAAGAATTCAGGAAAGTTTGGACTTTAACTTAGTGTTTAATTTGCTCACCTGCACAGCACGGGTAATGTCACCTAATTGCATTTTTTCAATGTATGACTTATGTTTCATGTTATTGGATTTATCAATATGATGTCATAATTCCCTAATATCAGCCTGATAATTATCAGTGTTATAATTGCAATGCCTGCGATTGACTGGCGACCAGTTCGGGGTGTACCCCGCCTCCCGCCCGAAGTCAGCTGGGATAGGCTCCAGCATACCAGCGGGCCTAATGAGGCTAAGCGGCACAGAAAATGGATGGATAAATGCAATGCATGTCTAGCATGAAAGTATAGCTAAGTATAGCTAGTACAGCTAACACAATATTTACACTGTAATAAAACTTGTATATTGCCGGTATTTTCTCCTGACTGGGGACTGACCTTGAAGCACAAATCAAAAAAACCCAAACAGGAGTTGACAAGGAACGAGCACAAAACAGCTTAAGAAAAGGTGAAACACAGTTTAACGGACACTCAAGTCTCTGAACCAACTGTCCCAAATCCTGGCACTGCAGGACAACACTAAGTCACCCGTCACACCAGGGTTCCAAAACCCAGCTTTAAATATTTTAATCATGTTTTTATTATTACATCACTTTTGCTGCACATGAATGGTTGTTATGTCGACAAAAAAGCCCGATTCTGATTTTCTCAATCTGATTCTGCACGGTTTCGACAGGGCAACCAAAACACCCACCACAACTTTGGCATTGGTGGCTTAAAGGATCGTATGTGGATGGAATATCTTCTCTCCATCCATCCATCCATTTTCTTCCGCTTATCCGAGGTCGGGTCGCGGGGGCAGCAACCTAAGCAGGGAAGCCCAGAGGTCCCTCTCCCCGACCACTTCGTCCAGATCTTCCCAGCGGACGTTGAGGCGTTCCCAGGCCAGCTGAGAGACATAGTCTCTCCAACGTGTCCTGGGTCTTCCCTGAGGCCTCCTACTGGTTGGACGTGCCCTGAACACCTCCCCAGGAAGGCGTTCGGGAGGCATCCTAACCAGATGCCCGAGCCATCTCATCTGGCTCCTCTCAATGCGTAGGAGCAGCGGTTCTACTCCGAGTCTCTCCCGGATGACAGAGCTTCTCACCCTATTTCTAAGGGAGAGCCCAGCCACCCTGCGGAGAAAACTCATTCCGGCCGCTTGTACCCGCCATCTTGTCCTTTTGGTCACTACCCAAAGCTCATGACCATAGGTGAGGGTAGGAACGTAGATCCACCGGTAAATCGAGAGCTTTGCCTTTTGGTTCAGCTCTCTCTTCACCACGACAGACCGGTGCAGAGTCCGCATCACTGCAGACGCCGCACCAACCCGCCTGTCCATCTCACGTTCCATCCTTCCATCACTCGTGAACAAGACCCCGAGGTACTTAAACTCCTCCACTAGAGGCAGGACCTCAACCCCCACCAGGAAATGGCACTCCACCCTTTCCCGGGCGAGAACCATGGACTCGGACTTGGAGGTGCTGATTCTCATCACAGCCGCTTCACACTCAGCTGCAAACCGGTCCAGTGAGAGTTGAAGGTCACTGCTCGATGAAGCCAGCAGGACCACATCATCTGCAAAAGCACAGACCGAATCCTGCGGCCACCATACTGAAACCCCTCAACGCCCTGGCTGCGCCTAGAAATTCTGCCCGTGAAAGTAATGAACAGAATCGGTGACAAAGGGCAGCCCTGGCGGAGGATTATGCTCTATATTGTTTGTAATTATGTTCTACGTGGTCAGTGTTACCAAACAGACCGTTAAATTCGATATATTTATTGTACATGGCGGGACGCCGCAGAGTTTCAGCCCAGCAGGAGGCGTGTTTCCGAAGTTGCGTCGGCGAAGGCGCATTCACACGCAAACAGACATGGCGGCACAGCAAACAGAGGACGTTTACGGTCATTACAGCGAAGATCTGAGCGATGTAAGTGTACATTGGAGTTGCTTATCCTTCCATTATTGTGATCGTAAAGGAGTCTTGGGAGCATTTTTAATGTATATTTTGCGCCGCTGCGGCCCCTCGGCCACCGTCAACAGCCATCCTTTTTGTATGGCGCTTGTCCTCAATATTGCAGCGAAAGCGTCGTATGGCGTGTAGACTGCTTTGCATGTGTGGGGGCATCAAGCTTAGAATACAACATGTGAAAAAGTCCCTTGTTGTCTTGTCTTTTGGAAAAGACAACAACCTTACAGCATCACTCGAACACGATGGCGATCCAACGAGTACGCTTCTTTGCCGACCTCGCTTACGGAAACGCACCCCCTGCTGGGCAGAAAATCCGCAGTCACCCGCCAGGTGGAACAAATGCGCTTATAACCGAATTGAACGGTCTGTTAACAACGTGGAGCATAATTACCAACAATATAGAACATATTTAGGCAAAGTTGTTGAATCGCGTCAGGGAGGCTTTAAATCACCACTTGGATTATGCAGCATTTACTGTGTGTGAGTACTAGATGGTACGGCCCATTGAATAAGAGCAACAACGGCCGCCTAATAGGGAACTCAGCAAGTCAACGAAGCTCTTAACCTCCCCTCGTTATGACAGCGGGCTCTTTGCCAACACCATCTGCATGCGGGCTCGCACTCAGACGTGTCTTACTCGAGCATATTATCTGCAGTGTAATTGCTGCATTACCGAATGTCAATAGAACCATCATCTGTTTCACTTGGGCCACTGACAGGAAGGGCAACTCTTGGAAAAACATTGGCTGGCCACACATTTCTAACGAGGTATATGGGCAAGGTACATTGGGTTTCAGTAAATGGGTCATCATTTTGAAGTGAGCAGACTACCGACTGCATTGTTCTGCATGCAATGTGATGATTGCACCTCCAAGAGGAATCAGGACTGAAGGATGGGTGCGAATGACAGATCAGTAACGACAACGACCAGCAAGCGGCGCGTGTCTGCAAACATCGTCCAGTCACAGGTTGGGGTGGGGGGTGGGGGGGGTGTAACCCTTACAAACGATTTTGCAGTTACTTGTTCAGAGTGTCTCCAATCAGGAAAACGTGTCACCTGTAAAAGTCCATAATTAATCCTTATCGGTAGTGGGCAAACATCACAAATCAATATGAGCAATATTAAAAATGCTAATACTATAGATTTAGATGGTGTATTAACTTTGGCTACTTCACCTTCTGTTGTCGGGTCAAGTCCCATTCCCTCGTGAAACGTATTTTCTATTACAACGACTGTACAGTAGAGCCCCAATTCCATTGGGGGTTCTGAGCACCGGGATGGCGAAAACCAAGCAATAGAATAAACATGTCCGTACTGATGTTCCACCACAAACCAAGAGGAGATCGTCAAAGCAGAATGACTACCACACTCAAGATGCAGTTAAAAAAAAACCCAGGTGAGAACACACATCGTAACATCACTACACGGACTTTATGGGTTTTGAAATAAATGCATACACACTAATATCAATGCAAAACAATACTACTATAGACTGGCTATGTCTGGCCAAGATATGAACCTGCTACTGCAAAACCTTGTGAGACACGTTAAATGTCCCTAAAATGGACTCACAAAATCTCATTTGAGCAGGTATTGAAGGCTTCACACTAATTCCAAAAAGATTATGGATACGTAGGGAATGGAATATATTCCGGTTTGGTATTGCAACATGAATGTGCTTATCTACAACAGAACCATCACATGACCATAAGACCTTTCACTTGGAAAAAAGGCAACTTGTTTTTTTTCTTTTTTTAATCAAAGTATAATTAAGTGTCCTTCTTCTGGCTCAGACGTCCAGCCCTTCTAGCTAAGACTGGTTAAAACCAGATACTACTAACACATCAACATAGAGGTAACAGGAAGTTCCCTGACCATTGGGACGGCCTCCAAGCAGGCTTATGAGGATGGAAACCCCAGTTTTACTTAAAGGATGGATTGGACCTTGCAAAACCTTGACTGGTGGGCTGACCGTTGTCTCCAACGCTGGCATTGAATCGACTTCTTGTAGTATTCAATTGTGAATCTGCGTGCACTTTGCCCTACTAAAAGGGCACATCCAATCACACAAAAAATCTGACAATTTCGCAAAACCTCGGCCTCAACCTCAGGAGCTTCAAATATGTATCAAATATATTTTTGGGGACTTTTGCAACATCCCAAAACAGGACCAGCCCCAAGTATTTAGGAAGTATTAGAATGTATCCCTTGCTACCTTGCACTTGCACATTTCATGGCTTGGCTTCACTTTATCACCATTTTTTTAAATGTAATTAATGAATGCATTATTGCTGTTTTATGGTTGACTATAGTATATTTAATCAAAAGTTACCTATACTTGCATATTCCAATCATACAAATGGCTAAATAAACAAAAACACAAATATAAGGCATTCAGAAGACGCATGTAAAGGTGTAAAATGTAGTATTCCACACTTGGTCAGTAGGTGTCAGTAATGCGGGAGTTTGTTATGTCTTATTTATGTTTAGTATGTCTTATTTTATGATAGTATGTATTGTACACACACACATATACATACATATATATATATATACACATATATATATATATCAGATAACAGGCGTGTAAAGGCAACTAACGGGTGTTATTTTATGTCTAGAGGGCTCTAATGTTAAAAAAACAACAAATATTTAAGGTCATAATCAGGTTTTCTACGCTCTAACTAGAAATGTTTGAATTTATAAATAAGGAATCCTACTGTGCAGAAATTATTTTATCAGGATCGGATCTGGAACCAATTGACTGTGATAGACAAGGAATTATTATTAATATTATTATTAATTATTGTATGCCATTGTTGTTATGTGGAACACCAGCTTGAAAGGCACATTACTGCCACCTGCAGGCCTGGAGTAGAAAGCGCAGACTCACGAGCGTCAGCAATGAGTGTGTGGCGGCTTCCGCTTTACTCATCCAGTGTCAGTCGGGACAGAACAACAGCATCCCTTTAACAGTCCCGTTCAAACCGTGCTTTGGTGGAGCTGCGATGGGCCGAGGGAGCCAAGAACACTACGCCGGTGAAACAGCCGGGAGTCCAAGAAGCCGCCCGAAGGGGACACGAGCGTCGAGCGTTTGAACGACGCTGCAGAAAACTACACAAACAAACGCAACAATTTACAGTTGACAGGTCTTTTATGGGGGCAGAAGGAACGAGAAGGAAGTCTGAGCAACCTTGACGTGAGGAGAAGGTTGGGGGAGCAGATAAATCTGAGACAACGGTGCCTTGTTAGGACAGGATATAACTAACAGACGCCGCATGGAGGAGGAAAGAAGGATGAGTGGCGAAGGGAAGAGCACTGCCCTTGACGTTGGCGGAGTCTTTAAACGAACTCCGAGCGTTTGGTGCAAGAACTAAACAAGACTAGAGCTTTATACACAATCCAAATGAAGAAAAGCCTCCATCGCTCTCCCTTGCACGCTGTCCGATTCTGATAAAACTCCTACTATGACGAATCCCGCATCGTCTCTTTGTTGGAAACCTTGAATGAGGCACACGATTAGGTTGATGCGTAACTGGTTATGCAATCAGCACGTGTCGGCACGTAAATGCATCGCAAAGGGTGTGCGATGCGGCGCCACGCGCACGTGCAGTGAAACATGCACGCGCCCACACACCGCAGCGGTGTGGTTTTAGTGTTTGGAACGGGGGCTGTCCCACCTGGATGCATCCCCAACCGGAAACAAGCATGCAACTTAAAGGGTTTAAAATAAATATTTTAAATTGATTAGTAAATTCAGTTTTTTTTTTAATTAACATACATAATAATACATTAATGCCATTTATTGTTTTTTTATGCTATGATACGCTACTTTTGTAAATGTACCCAACACAGGTGAATTTGCAGAAAGTATCAGTATCAGAGCAGTATCGGATGGGAAACAAAATCACTACTAAATAAAGCATTTTCAAGCATAAAAATGGCTAAACGAACTGTAAAATAAAATCTAAAGAATTCAGAAGACTCAGTCAAATTGTGCATGTAGTAGTCCGCATTGGCCACTAGGTGTCAGTAATTGTTTGGATTCCAGATTCCAGATTAGATTGTCGGAACGACAGGTTTTTAGGTTTAAAAGATAAGAACATAAAAATCATAATAATCACACGAGCTCCTGTTGCGGTCATAATGCAGCCAAAACTCAACTCTGATCCCCTGACGTCACTTCCTGTCTTATTTATGTCTTATATGTTTTATTTGGCTTATTACATCGAGAAATAGGAGTGTAAACGTCACTATAGAGGTGTCATTTTATGTCTAGAGGGCTGTAATAATGTTAAAACTTGTATTTAGAAGGTTACAAACTGATTTTCGATGCTCTAACAGACAAAAAATATGAAGAAGGAATTGTACTTTGCGGAAATCCACTTCCCATGTCTGGCCTGGAACCAATTAAGTGTAATAATCAAGGAATTGCTGAACTCGTCAATCAGCTTCGGCAAGCTCATATGTCTTGACTAGTCCGCCCAAAAGTGTGGCATTTTCTCACCCTCCAGAAAAAGACTCCTAGATAACCTCTGAAGAAGAAGAAAAGCGGAAATGTGGCGATACGGGAAAAAAAGGATTCCAATATTGAAAAGGAAAATGAAAGGACGATTTTTTTAAACGATCAGGACGACCTTTTTCTTCCTAAGAGATGCAAAAGTCTTATCTGGGGTAATGATAGCCCTGTTCGCATTTGGTTGCTGGACTGAAGATGCTTTAGCCTGCAAGTTTTTTCACACTCTGGGTATCTTCTCTTCCCCGATTGTGGGGGGGGGCACTGAGAGATCTTTCCTTTGTGTGCTTCCATCCCATTTCCCTCCTCGTCCTGTTCACTTTCTCAATTGGATCCTTCAAATGAGAATCCCCTTCTATGCCGCTTTGTGTGGCATAGTTTTAGCTATGGGAGGGTGTGTGCGTGCGTGTGCGTGTGCGTGCAACATTCAAACACATCCAGGCTTCCATATTAACGACCTCCTCCTTTATTATCCATACTTTGCTAACCTATACTCATTTATCACCATCCGCAGCTCCAGATGTCTGCAGCTCCACAGTTTGACGACGGTAGGCCACAAGGCCCTCTGCTCTGCCCCCTTCTGTTTGATATACTCCTGCTTCATGACAGTATCCACCACGTTGACTCGGCTTCAACTCCTACGCCGATGGACCCAGATACTACAAAGCCCCAACAGAGAAGGCAAAAAACGGAAACCATGTGCTGGGAATGCCTGATTTCGGTGCTAAATGAATGCGAGTGCTTCATATTGTCCAAGCGACGTCTTGCAAATTGACTTCATTATTGTAAAATGACTTATTTTTCCATTTTTTCTGTTGTCTTTTTTATTTTTTACAATTTCCTGTTAAATTATATTTTCAGAATATGCCTTGAAACGCAAATGGTTCTCTGGCCGCACTCGGGACACCGCTGTCATAAAGGAAAGAGGAACCTTGTTCCTGTTCGGAGATTGATTGAACTTGACTAAACCCTAATTGGCTGCTAAGCTCTCTCTCCGGTGCTGGCATTACAATTGTTTGCCTCTACTCCTGTTTGAACTCAAATGTAAACTGTCCTTCCACAGCTGTTCGAATAAAATGTCTGAGGTCACTTTTGCCCCGTAAAAGGGCTGCTCCCAGCATAATTCTGAAATGGTATTTAAGGACTCTTAGCATCAAGTAACTAGAATTTTGGCACGGGGGATGCGGGATTCATCTGTTTGCCAAAAGTGGTTAAAAGTTGCCTCGCTGGCTTGCACGAAGCGAGCTACGGCAACGGTTTATCAGCAAGATGTCACGACAGCTGTGGCGCCTTGTTTTGCTTTCCAGCTCAAATGTGCCTCCGCATCCTGTAAACTCGTCAGACACGGCCTCGACGATCCGGGCTGACGGGGGAATAAAAATTAAAAGCAACTGCATAAAACACTTTCAGAGTCATTGACAAGTGATAAAGAGTGCGTGCGTGGAATTGAGGCGGCGCTTTGGTGTCCGTTAAACGTGCCAAACTCTAAATGCAAAGCGGGATTCGTTATCTGTGCCGTCTTTATAGGCTGCGGCGTCGTCCTCAAACAGGACCTGATGCATTTCAAGCAGGGATGTCCCAACCTTTTCCGGCGAGGGCCACGGGAAAAATGAAGGCTGCAACATCGACACTTTGTAAAGCAACACATGCCAATTTCTCCTTAGAGAAGCCGCACATCGCAAGCTTGACGTATTGCAGCACGCTGAGGTCCATTAGAACCAAGTAGCTCTTAATCTGAAAGGAACCAAGCAGAAGCATGTCATGTCCAGCAGCAGCCGGCAACCTGTGGCCAATGAACCTGCCTGCAGTGGTGCATTGTGGGTAAGAAATATGTATACATTTTAAACTCATATTGCTTCTGGTCTTGTATACTTACTAGCGACCTTTTGAGTGCTACGTAGCTGTGTAATTGTTTTAGCTTCCCTTGTAAGTTGATGACCTCCAGCGATCTCCAGCGATTTGATGAGCTGGTTGCGAGTTACATTCCAGCTCGTGATTGGCTTCTGCCAAAAAAGAGAGAGAGCTACTGCTCGCTCACTGGCTCGTGAGTATTTTCACGTTTACGTGTAGTATTTACATGATTAGTAGAAGTTCCGATGAACTTCTTTCCGATAGAAAACAAATCATAAAGCATCCGCTGCGTGAGCTGCAGTAATAAGAAGTTCTGTATTGTATATTACAAGAATATGGTGAAAAAGCTAATTATTTTCATCAATATTTTGTTGTTGTTTTCCCAAATATTGCATTCTTTTTAAATAACATCCACACAAAAAATAATATTATGACTTTATTCCTATAATATTATATTTTTTCTCCAACCAATTTTTCCAAAAAAGAATACATTTATTTTGCTGTTTGGTTTTTCATAATGCTGAAAACCATAAAAAATTGAAATGTAATATTTATTGTCTGCACTACTGCAATGACATTTTTTCTTGTACGATTCAGAGTTTATTGTTATAAAATTTCCACTTTGTTTATTAAAATACAATTTTATTATTGTGACATTTTTACTTTATTTTCAGCTGGGGGGTGGGGGGGGTTCCCCATTTCTGCAGTTGTTTTTTAAATGTTCTTTAAGTTTTTCAACTTGCTTTTATAAATATTCTTCTCGTAATTATGACTTTATTCCCATATTATAACTTTCTCCACAACCTCCATCCACACATTCATCATCTCCTGCTAGTTGGAGGTCGGGTCGCGGGGAAAGCAGCCTGAGCGGGAAAGAACAGACTTCCCTCTCAAAGGCAGGCGTTTGGGAGGCATCTTGACCAGAAGCCTAAGCCACCTCATCTGGCTCCTCTCAATGCAGAGGTTCTACTCTGAATCTACCCCTGGACACCCTACAGAGAAAACTCTTCTTAGCCTCTTGCACCCCCAATATCGTCCTTCCAGTCACTTCCCAAAGCTGACCATTGGTGAAGCTTGGAACGTGGATCGCCCGGTAAATTGCGAGCTTTGCCTTTCAGCTCAGCTTTCTCTTTACCAAAACGAACAAATGCAGAGTCGGCATCACTGCAGACGCCTGTCCATCTCGGGTTCAGTCCGTCCCTCACTCGCGATTCGAGGTACTCGGGGCAGGATCTAATCCCCGACCTGGAGATGGCACTCCACCCTTTTTCAGGGCGAGAACCAAGGACTCGGACTTGGGGGTGCTCATTCTCATCCCGGCCGCTTCACACTCGGCAACAAACCGATCCAGTTAGAGCTGAAAGTCACGGCTCGATGAAGCCAACAGGACAACATCATTTGCAAAAGGCAGAGATCCAGTCCTGTGGCCACCAAACCGGAACCCCTAAAAACCTTGGCTGTGCCTAGAAATTCTGTCCAAAAGTAATGAAGAGATCCGATGACAAAAGGAATCCCTGGGGGAGTCCAACCCTCACTGGAAACGGGTCCAACTCATCGCCGGCAATGTAAACCCAACTCTAACCGGTCATACAGGGAAAGAACCGCCTGGATTAGGTGGTCCGATGCGCCATAATGACAAGGTACTCCCCACAGCGTTCCTCGAAGAACACGGTCAAATGCCTTCTCTGAGTCTACAAAACACATGTAGACCGGTTGGGCAAACTCCCATGCGCCCTCAAGAACCCCACCAAGAGTATAGAGCCGGTCCACAGTACCACAACCAGGACAAAAAGCACACTGTTCCTCCTGAATCCGAGATTTGAATGTCGACATTTGAAGTTTTGAAGTTGTTCTCCATGGCTTCTCAGAACTCCGTATCTGCCAAAGCCGCAGACCACTTGGCCTGCCGGTACCTGTCAGTGATGTTTTTTTTCCTCATTATTCTTAGTACGTTATTCGCATTCAAATTACAACTTTTTTTCTTTTCTCTGCTTTTTCTATAAATGTTTTGACTTTATCCTTGAACAATTCCTGCTGATTGTTCCATGTCTTCTGTTTTTTTTTAAATATAGTTTTGTTGTCAGGGCCAATAAACAAAAAGCCCCAAACGGCTCCTGAGGCCGCGCTTTGGAAAAAAAGCCCAGCTTTTGAGTTTTCCCAACGTAATCGGCATGTATGCATTGGTGTAAAGTGCACAGTAACACCCGCAGCATGTTAGGCCTTATCTGCTTACAAATCCAATTACACGGCATCATAAGAGATGTAGATCAGCGCCTTTAAATGGCATTGAAAGGCGTGCGTATTTGAAAAGAGCAAGTGGAGCAAAAAGTGTGAAATTTTGCCCCTTGGCCATCATTGGGCCTCACGTCATCAGGGAGCAGCAGTATTGCCATATTCATAAGAAGCACAGACGTGTGTGCGTGGGATAGGCGGAGGATGAGATCATCATGTCAATCGTATGTGTGGCCTGTATTTACTGCATTATGGGTAAGCAAAGAAAAGAACTGTGGGTCCATGTCAGCGCACACACACACACCTATCCATGCATGCATGCATGCACTCCAACACCATCTCGTCCTTGTCGATGTGACCTGCTTTCCATATCAGTCTCGTTATATCAGAGTCTCACTCCTACTTTTATTCGGCGGTCAGATTTACACAACACTACCTATGGGAGTGTGTGTGTGTGTGTGTGTGTGTGTGTGTCGGCATATAGTCTGCTTGAACTGCTAACAAGCTGCAGGGGTCATCCTCCTGGAAAGACAACTGTGAAGTGTGGCACCGTCTAATTGAGAATAAGGCGATAAGAGATGGAGAGATTCATAAAGGGGCGGGAAAATGTGTGTGTTTTAGAGGGCAAGCAAGAAAATTGGCTGGCGATCTAATTAAAAACACACACACACACACACACGAGCTGCCTGCAGATAAACACACCATGCTTAGCAACATGACGGCCACTGTACTCCTCATGTGCAAACCCTACCTGCTTCCACACTCCTCAGTGTCCCCTAATGCTGCAAGGGTCCATTTGATGATGATGCAAAGCGGGTTTGGAAAGACAGGGATGGGGCGGTTCTTCTATTAGATTCAGGGCTGCTAGGTCTACCGGGGAGGCGGAAGGAGGTTCGGCGATAAACGGGGAGCACTGGGCTCGCTGTTGAATCTCAATCAGGCCGAAATACAAAGTCACAAACAGCAGGCAGAGGCGGTGGTTGGATTTGTTGAAGCAATTAAATGTGATGTACGCTCACGGTGACCACTGCATTAGGTACCTCTGCACTGCATCTAATGAGATCCACGACAAGAGGTGCTTCAAAGTACCACCGCAAACTAACTTTACCCACACACAGTCCACACATATATTGTATATATTATACTGCAAGAAAGGCAGGGAAAGAAATGAATTTATCCTTTTTGCATCACTTTTCCTGACGGCTCTCATGTGTCTGCTATACTGTATGTATATACTGTATACGTGTGCATATATAATATATACACATATATGTATGTATGTGTAAAAACATATATACAGTGCATACATATACATTTACACACACACATATATATAAATATTAAGCACATCATTCCACGTGTTCATTTCCAGTTTTGATCGCCAATAGAATTTCTTTCATGAAAATAGAGAAAATGCATAGAATGAAAAGGTGTGTCCAAACTTTTGTGGTAAACAAAAGGATGCACAGATTTGGACTTTCTTTGTAAAAAAAATGGTGCAAATAGCACCGCATAGTTATCTACACACACAGCTGCACAAAGCATCGCATTTACCAGTCTGAGAGCCTCCGTCGTCCGTGTGGAGAGAAATGTCAGTTGGCAACACGCAGTGCGCTGACAGGGAGGAGGGCTGACCTCTAGCCGGCCAACTCATTTGGGAAGGCGGGGGGGGGGCAGTGTGACAGACGGCATGGACAAGGAGATGGGAGGGTGAGGGCGAGCAGACAAAAAGATGGAGAAGTCATTTCTCCTTGACATGAAGCGTAGTCAGGCGGGAGCTGTCTTCCTTGCAAAAAGAGACGTCACACACACTCTAATAAAGTCCAGCCAATACGTGTGTGTGTGTGTGTGTGTTGTCAAGGTTGGAGTTCAACAGGAAACCTGCCTCAACACATTCCCGGGAGAAGGGCTGGCCTCCTGCAGGGATTCCTCATCGAAGCGTGTTTGACGACACGTTGTGTGCGTATGTGCTCTTCTGTAAGGGTCTGTGATGCTCCGCCAATACTGATCATGACAACCAAGACTAAACGCTACTCCGCATCAAAGACATGGTGTCCGCTGAGTCCCGCAGTTGCCACTTCCCTTGCTTTCTGAAGGCCGTCTCGAAAAAGGCAATGCAATTGCTTATATTTCAAACGTGAACATCCGGGGTGTCCCCTTGTGACCCACGGCCAAATCTGAAACTATAATTTGACAGGACAACAAAAAAAAAAACGAAAAACAACAACTGCAAAATCAACAGTAATGTTGCGAGAATACTGTCAAAATATTATGGGAATAAACTCAAAACTATGAGACAAATAAAAGAAAATGCACATGAAGAAAGTTGAAAAGGTTAGACATTTTTTAGAAAAGTAACATCGGAAATGACAATATGACATTTTAAACGAATAAAGTTTACAAGTTGTATTGTGACAAGAAATGTCACAAGAATAAACCCAGAATGTTATGAGGAAGAACAATGGCGTTCTATTATCTTGTTGTTGAAATATATATCTTTGGGTGTGACCAGGATGGACAGGATCAGGAATGAGCACATCAAAGGGACAGCACATGTCGGAGGTTTTGGAGATAAAGTCAGAGAGGCCAGACTGAGATGGTTGGGACATGTCCAGAGGAGAGATAGTGAATATGTTGGTAGAAGGATGCTGAGTTTGGAATTTCCAGGCAGGAGGCCTAGAGGAAGACCAAGGAGGAGGTTTATGGACGCAGTGAAAGAGGACATGATATCATTAGAGCTTCTATTCTGACAGGGCCAGGAAGTGATTAAGAATGCAACAGCACAGACTTCTTGCAATCGTGGGGGAAAAAAGACAAAAAGTGATAGAAGTAATAAAGAGCATACTCTCAGTACTTAGATGCTCCTTTTAACTTTTTCACATAAAGTTTCATGTTCAAAACGATTCATACGAGAAGCGTGGACTCGAGTCGCACGACTAAATTTAGTCGTGTTGTCACAATTTGGTGTTCTCAAACAGACTAATTCAAAATCAGATGCAGTTTGTCGCTCCACCGCATTAGTGCTACTTTGTTCCGCCATTTTACGCTTGAAAATGCCTAATTTGGGCCAAAAAAACGTACATTTTTCGGGTGGAAAAAAGATGGTCAATTTGTCCACTCAAGTAAAATCAACTATAGGACTTTTTTTGCTGCTTCCTGGGCCGCACGGACACGCGCGGAGGGGTGTGGTTGCAAAAATGCCGTAACTTTGGCCGCGCAGAGCCTGCTTAAGACTTTGACGTCAATAACTCGGGAACTGACTCAGACATTTTCATGACTTGAAAACAGGAGATTTTCGGTGAGTGTGTTGACTAAAATGTGTCCTCCATCAAAAGTCAACTAACAAGCAAGACGCCGCAGAATCTGCCTCCATGAATGCATCTAGTAGCGTCCAATGAGCTTTAAGAACAAACAACAAGGGTGTGACTTGCATCTCCAGGAGAATGGCAGGGATGAACACCAGGATGTGTCAATCTGCTACCCAGGATAATTGAATTTGCATTGGCCAATTACGAGGTCATGCTATTTCATTTGGCCGCCCAATCAGGTGCGCTGAGGATCTTGTTAATTAAGGTCCGTTCCGTCTTTATCACTACAGTCACGCAAATCCTCATCCAGCCTCCATCTGCCAGTGGATCCACAGCTCCCTGACCTACAGGAGGCAGCGAGTGAGCGTCTCATCCAGCTACCCAGGGGTATGTCCTCTCCCCTTTGCTCCTTTCCCCTTTACTGCAGGGCTGCACCTCAAGGGCCCAGTTGTGAAACTGGTGAAATCTGCAGGTGACAACACCGTCACTGGCACTGACAGCGATGAATCCGCTAAAGACCGGGGAGATGATAGTGGACTTCAGCTGCTCACTCCGATACGTCTTAAGACTGCCTGAGGAAGTGCTACCATTCTAACAATGCACCCATGCGCATCTGCACTACATGCTGTTCCGGACATAACATTGTGATTTGTGGGCACAAGGCCTAGCATGATAATAAATACATGAAATAATCATACAATAAATTAAAATGTATTAGAAAATTGCAACATATCTTTATATATGCTTTTATTTTCTTTGTGCTATTCTTGAAAGCAATCTTCTTCTCGTGGACCCAATCTTGAGTATAGTCTCGTGACACGCAATAGCGGGGTCTCAAACTCGGAGGGCCGGCTAAAACAGCAGGTAAAATTGAGATGCAGCTATTCTGCTTATAAAGCCTTTGGAAAAAACCTCCAAAAACTGCCAACAACCCTATTTACATAAAGTGACCTGAATATTGACCAAGCTACAGCATAATTGTTATGATTATTGTTATTACCACTGTTAACACCAAATAACTACTTTGCTGGCGTAGTGACACCTCGCCACATCACACTGGCTAGATACTAGCATCATCAGACACTCAATCACAATGCCTCAGGCCACTGCCAAAAGGTAATCACTACATGGAGCTGCAGCAGCTGCTGTAAGTATTGCATGTTATCTTGAAAGTACCTGTTACTACATGTTCAGATCATGAATATAAAGCCATAAAACCTTGAGATTGCCAAAACAACGACTTGCTTTCTCCTCGGATTCATACCATCTTTGCTAACCATGCTTTTACTTTGGCAAGGTGTTGAGTACACGGGGCCAACATGCATTAAATATGAGATGAAAGTAGACCACCCCTTCCAGTTGCGGACACGCACATGTGCAAACATGCATCTAGGCTCAGCTGCAGGTGGGGAAAAAGCCCCATGCTAAAGAGGAGCCAAGATTTTCATAAAAACATGCAAGTCACATTTACTTCATGTATGATGCAGAGCTAGTTTGTGTTTATGCTGCCTGCTTATGTGCCTACTTCTGCAACTCTCCCCCTGTGGACATCAGCAGTGCAGTTACACATGATCACGTTTATACAGTACGTAATAACAAAGGGTCTAACGTGGTGCATGGATCAGGTTTTGAGATACGCAACAGGGGCGTACATAGACTCGCGTAGAATAGTGCCGAGGAGAAGCCAGAGCTTGAAAGCCCTCCTCAGCTGTTCAAGTCTCCTGTTTGGGAGCACCTCACCTTCCCAGCGAAACACATCAACTGCCAAAAAAGTGGCTAAAGAGCAAAGCAGTGCACCAGCATTACTACTCTGCCTGGCCGGAAAAAGTCGCCACCAAAAGGAAAGATCAAAGGTCAAAAATCGTGATATTATGAGAAAAAGAACAAAAAGATTTGATGTTGGATAATCTATTATGAATTGCAACTTTCATTGCAACCATTGATTGGGAAATCCGGTCACGTCAAGGTCAGGCGAGCAGCAGGGTTTGGAGGTGAGACATAAATAGTTCAGCCATTAATGGCTGATGCTACTGCTGCAATGAAACAAACAAGCAAATAAGCCTACGTGTGGAAAAAGAAGAAGAGTTTTTAATGTGTTTGCCCACCAAACAGGAGACAATTACGGAAGCCTTAGCTCTGCCAGGGCCAGAATGGCATTAAGTGTTGTGTGTTTGCACGTTGCTCACCAGAATAGGCTGCTGTGTTCAGAAGGCCGTCTGGGATGAAAGAAACTAAATAGAACACACGCACACACACACACGCACACACACACGCACACACACCTTCCAACAGGCACTGCAACTCTCTTTAGTTAGTTTAAACCCAATGCATCAATTTACAGTTTTTTACAACAAATATGACAATAGGTGGGTTTGACCCTAATCACACCACAGCAGAGGTAGAATGAGCCGGAATGCTTGGATCTTCCAGGTGCATTCTAAAACTTCTGAAGGCATTCCAAGTATCAGGGCCCATGTGGCCGGTCCAAATGTTTTGAGAATGCTAAAACCCTCCAGGTGGAAACATATCCAACGGCATTCGATCTGCACTCCGACAGCATTCCAAATATTCTCACGGTATTCCAACAGCATTCCAATTAGTCTGATTTCAGGCTCCAGCATACCCGCGACCCTCATGAGGATAAGCGGTGCAGAAAATGGATGGGTGGATGGAAAACAGCGACCCGTTATTCATGAATGCATCGACAATGGCTGGACGACCGCCACAACTTCCCCGCTTGTCTTTCTCTCCATTGTCTCCCTGTCGGCGTGGAGGTATTCCGGGTTCAATATCATTGCTCTCCGATGGGAAACGACATCTTGCAGGAAAGAACATTGCGTTGTTACTCCGTGACATTTCTCGAAGTCGATGTTTTACTGTAAACAGTGCAGTAACACACACACACGCACACACACCATTATGTACACAGGGCTATAACAGGGAGTCATCAGTTTGCATTAGCTGTGCATACACACTTTTTCCTGTGTGCTATTATTGCTCAGTCTCTTTGAAATTGCTTCACGACGAGGCTCATTTGAGTTCCACATGCCAACAACGGGGACACGCAGCCTGCGATAGCCTTATGTGATATGGATTATGCATGCTTCCACTATGCAGTGCAGTGCTGTACATTCCGTTTCCACACACCCACCAGCACTGCACTGCTCGGACATGCTGGAAAACATTAGCTTGCTCCCTTCCTCCTCAGACTACGGGCGTCCCGATGCAACTGTTCCAGTATTGGTCGATACCGACATCAGTGCAATCCGATATCAGCACCAATCTTACGCACAGTACAAGCTCGGTTGGCGTGTGTTTCCGTTTCCATGAAAAACAAGGCGGGCTGATCGTGTCTATTCACACGAATGGGTGGAATTTTTCCAACACCTCCTGGATCTTCCCTGGGATTGGTATCATCATAAGCCACGATAAGGCCGAAAGCGATGTCTTCTAGTCAGTAATTCCCTCTCTCACGCCATCCACGCCTTTTTCCAAACGGCGGCATGGAAGGCAAACGCAAATCGGGGCAAAATGTTGCCTAACCGAGGCGTGCACCAATCAAGGTTCCGCTGTATTTAAGATGACGCTCTGGCAGTCCCAAGCCGATACCTCTACATAGATGCACATGCAGTACTCACACAAGCCTCAAGCATTCAGTAATCTTTCACAGGCAAGGCTTCAAAGCGAAAGCCGTCGGCTGAGAAGACTTCCCAACACACACTTCCAACAAAAGCGTTTTGGCACACACACACACACACACAGCAGTGGAGCCCCTCGCTATAACATCCAGGTATTCTCCAAGCCCCCACTTCACTTTGTGCGAAATGGAAACTCATTATGATGCTCACACTACGCGAGGACACCTCCTCCTCCGCCTGAGATCAAAAAGACATGAGGAAGGGCAGAAAGAGATCAAATGTGACTTTGAGAAGCCCACAGCCTCCGCCCAGCATACTGAACACAGCCGATCCAATACCGTGGACACGCACCGGCGCACTCGGTGCACACCTTGGCCACGGCACGGTGGCTCATGGGTGAATCCCCTGAGGTCATATTTGTTTTTAGAGAGTACATGCCTGATGTGTGGCATTTGTTCCAAGTAGAGCTTGACAACGCAAAAAGAAGAACTGGCAGTAAACAAGCACGAAAGCTGATTGGGAGCACAGCCGTGAAAGGCAACATCTTCGGTAGAAATGTGGATTGATTGCAATTTCAGGACCTCTTCATAGCAAAGGCTTCAAACTTCTTCAAACGTTCTGAGCGTTGTGAAACAAAAAAGTCAAGTCAGAGTGCCACTTGACTGGCCCTGAGCCAGAGGATCCCAGTGACTGCCTGTCAAAAAATGGACCATCCTGGGCCCAAATGAAAGTTGTTACTGGTGCCGAGTGCAGTCTGATAACATCAGACGTCATCTGCGAAAGACAAAAAAAAGGTCCTCCTCTCCTTCAACATCACAACATTCAGAAGAGCACCAAACATGAGACGGTGAATGAAAAGTTTGTTCTCCGATGAAAAAAATGAAAATGACAAATCCTTGGCATTCCTAGTGGGTTGCAAAGTTACTGGCATGACAAGGAGATCCCACCTGAGATGTTTTCCATACAGCACTCGACTCGAGTTACAGTTTCGAAGACTTTGGACTTGACAACGTCATCAAGGCCTTGCAACTTGACTTGGGAGGTACAGGAAATGTAAACGCTGAGTAAGTACTTGACTATTTATTATCGTTATGTCATTTCCAGCAAGACACCAACATTTCCCACATAATTTGCTCATCTGAATGCATCTTTGAACATCCTGTCAAGTTTAAGAACAAAAAGACGAGGGTATGGATTACTTTTTCACTTGAGACTTGATACTTGCAAAACCCTCTTTGTTCAAGAGTGGCTTGAAACAAGGATTACGACCCACGTCTTACACACGTCTGTGCGCGGTGACTCTTGAACAACTGACTCCAGCTGCAGTCCATTCTGTGAATCTCTTGCTTGTATTCTTTTATTTTTTAACCACATTTTAACCACACTTTTCTCTTAATATGCTTAATAGGTTTGGACACAGAGCTCTGTGAACAGCCAGTTTTTTTAGTAATTACTTCTTGCGACTTGCCCTCCTCGTGCAAGGTGTCAATTGTCAAGTCAGCAGTCTTCCACATGATTGTGTAACCTACAGGACTAGACAATTTACAGGTCTTTGCAGTTAGAACAACTAGATCAGGACACTAGGTGTCCTCAAAAGTGAATCTTTTCACAATATTCACATTTTCTAAAGTACCGAATTTGGGGTTTTCATTAGCTGACATCAAAATTTACAGAAATAAACACTCGGATTATATTAGTGTGCATAATATGTGAGTTGCACTATTTGAATAGAATTGAATTGGCTGAAATACATACAATTTTTCGTGATATACAAACCCATTGAGCAGCACCTGAATTTACGCAGGAACCAAACACCTCACTGAGATGGTTGGTGTAGCCAAATGTTTGGATGTGGCAGACAAAATGCAAGAAAATGACGCCAACTTAGTGAAGCGTCTTTCGACAAAGTTTGTGGAGGCTGGTGCCACCCCGGATTATCTGTAAAAGGCAATCCCATCAGATCCTGTTTGGTAAGCCGGTTGCTACATTCCAGGCACAACATAAATGAGGCATCGTCCCCGTTCTCTCTCGCCACAGCCAATGTAGCTGTGGCATCCACGTATGATTCACAAGCCACACACAAGTTTTGTTTTTTTTAATATTGCACATCATCCACAATCCTTGTGTGAAACATGGACACATGTTTATTTCCCTTTTTAGCGTACCCCAAAACTGTTCCATTTACACAACTGGCCGGTGCGGATATTACCCACAATTCAGCACTTTTGCCGAGCGGTACAGTACCTAGTGCAGATGCGGCTAGGTGATAAATCATGCCGCGCACAAGTATTGTGGCAATAAGATGAAAACTTGGGAGATTCCACACACCAACAACTACACAAGACAGACTGAAGAAGTGCATACCAGCTCTACCCGACAACAGCACTGCAAAGACCCAGCAAGACGGTCATTGGCTTTAGCGTTTGGGACCTGAGGACTATGTTGAATTTACCAGCTCAACAGGGAGCACAGATGTTGTGCTGAAAAAATACATCCTATCCAGAAAGAAACCGTAAAAAAACATCCATTCCAATTATACTGTCATTTTCTTCCTGAAACGTTTGGTGCCACATCACAACGCTATCCGAATGGCTTGGTGTGGATCTGCCTAGAACCCAGCAACATTATTCTCTGCCTGGGGGGTCCAAAGTCATTGGCTCCAACAAAAGGATTGGTGATAGTCACACACTCCTTCTATGCTGCTGCCGTTGACAGAAGTAGCGTTCGTTTCTACCGACTAAGTGAAATCAGCGCGCTTAGGAAGGAAGTTATGGTAATGTTTAAAAATGTTTAAAAGGATCCCAATATGGCAAAATACAAAAAAAAATGCATCACAACATGCATTTAAAACGATAAAACGTGTTTTTAGAGGGTTTTATAGTGAAAGGTCTGTCCCATGACATGCATTGTTATTGCAGCGGTTTTTAAACTGGGGGCGCGCCCCCAAGGAGGGGTCCTGGCGGGGCTACCATGCACACTTTTCATTATTTCCGTATGTTTTGGACTACAAGCTGCTACTTTTTTCTCCCCCTTAGAACCCAGCGGCTTTGCTAACGAAGCCATGGATTATGGATTTTTTTTGCCACTTTGGGTGTGTTCAAATTCTCCATATTTTTCTCTCAGTCCGACTTTAAAAACGACGCCACAGTCTAAGTGTGTCGTCGGGGATGTTCCCCCCTTATGTGTGTGGCGGTTCAGTGGCCTGAAGTTTTTTCATGACTGTATTTTTTTTATGATTCAGATATATTTGCTTAGAACGGTTGGTACACTGTGAGGCTCTTATTTGCATCCTTGATCTTCTCTCCAAGGACTAACGAGCAATTTGCATCTCCTTGCATTCAAATGACCACACCGGAGGAATTGCTGTCGGAGGAGCATTACAATTCCTCTGATCTTGTTAATGGATATTAATAATAGATGATTGGAGAAGGGGGAGGGAGGATGAAGGGGGCGGTAGCATGGTGATTGGAAAAGTTGGAGGGCATGGTGGTGGTTTGCTATCAGTGGGGGTCATGAGGGTGGAGATCAACGCTCCTTACACTCCCCTCTCCTCCGCGGATCTCATCACGGCCAACACTCTGGCTATGAGAACTGAAGCCCATGTGCGGATGAGAGGGGGACGAGCGCCGTGCGGAAGTGGAGGGCTGGCAGAGAAGCAGTGTAGAGCTAAGGAACAAGGGAAAAACAGGAAAGCTAGTGTATGGAGGAGAGAGTGCTGGAAGAAAAGGAGCAGCGCATGTCGCCATGAGCGGCAGAATTTCATTACTACCTCAGAGGGTTTGGGAGACGCCCCCTGCAGATTCATGTGTGGTTTGTGCAAACGCATGCACCGCTTCCACACACGCATGGGACCGCTCGCGAGCATGCATGCACGGTGGCATAGTGGTTAGCATGTTGGCCACACAGTCAGATCTGGAAGATTTGGGTTCAGATCTCCGTTGGACATCTCTGTGTGGACACGGGTTGTCTCCGGGTACACCAGTTTCCTCCCACATTCCAAAAACCTCCATGTTAGGTAAAGTGGCGCCTCTGAATAGTGCACAGGTATGAATGTGAGAGGGGATGGTTGTTTGTGTAGATGTGCCCTGCTATTAACTAACGACCAGTCCAGGGTGTACCTCATTGCCGAGGGTGTACCCCGCCCCAGCATACCCCTGTTCCACTTTCATCGTAAACCTCATCGTTAACTGTCATAGTCAAAGCAGGCACAATAACCTGGCCGTCCCCCACGCCCACAACGGGAGCCCATGTTTTTATTATTGCAGTGTTTGGGTTACAGCCTGCAGAAACACAACCTTTTCACCCTGAACAGCATTTACAGTAACACACGCATACATGTTATAAATCTCTTAAATGGCTTATTTTCTCGTATTACACCTACAATATTGGGTGATGGAAGTGTAAAGGTGACTATAGGGGTGCTACTTTTAATGTCTAGGGGGCTCTAACACTGTTTAAAAATGTATTTAGTATATGGATGGTTGGAAACAGGGTTTTTTTCTGTGGTCTAACAACAAAAATATGACATTTATACAGAAGGAATTCTACTTGGTG
Organism: Oostethus manadensis; assembly: GCA_024372805.1. Lineage (NCBI taxonomy): Eukaryota > Metazoa > Chordata > Actinopteri > Syngnathiformes > Syngnathidae > Oostethus > Oostethus manadensis. Next base: position 69,884 of record QODF01000135.1, read on the forward strand.
AAAATTCAATCATCACAGTCAGGTCTGGAACCAATTGGAACTGTGATAAAAGAGGAATTACTGGTATATTAGAAGTCTGAGGCTGGGACTAACTGTCTTCCCATTCAGCTATAAATGGAGGCAATAAATGCAGCATTGCTTGTTGTGATGACTGCTACATCTACAGCTGCAGGACTATTGTGCTCCTCAATAGATGACACCCCCTGCTGGTCACTGTCATGAAGTGCAATCTACTAATCTTTTTTTTAGCATCTTCTGGACTGAGTGTGAGCTGTAAATCATCCAAACTCAAACAAGGGACACTAAGGAGGGAGAAATGGCATGCACACGTGCAGCACCTAACCCCTCCATCACGAGCAGCCAGAAATGTAATCTCACTGTGGCTTTATTGCAGAGTGATCATCACTCCAAAAGCCACTCCATGTTCTCTCCCTCCTCCTTTCAGCCATCCATCGTGCCCGCCACCCGTCCTGGAGTCATCTGCACACGCTCATCTTTCCCCGGCCATGATAAATCTCAGACGGGCTTTTACCAAAATCAATGGCTATTTTTTGAGCATCATGTTATTCTTGCATGTCTGTGTGGGGAAATGGTCAGACATAGTATGAGCTTTTATTTTTATTTTTTGAAGGACAGGGGTGTGGCCAGCACAAATAAATGCTGAACAAAATCCTACAATACATGCAGTATGTATAGTTCATATACGTAATGTACTTCTGCAGCAATCTAATGTACCCCCTTGGTTTTCCCATTTGTGTTTAATCAGTGCTTCTAATGGGACGTGTCCATATGGGCCAACCGCTAACGCTGCGAGCTTGATGGGCATGTCACTATCTACTTCTCTCGGCATTTATTCTGGCATGGAACTTGGCAAAATCCAAGTTGGGTAGTGACTCGTGGCTGTCGTTAATCACTTCCCAAATGAGGCCAGTTATTGGAAGATAGAAATCGCTGCATTATGACAAATTCCTCTCTAGATTATGCTGATTTAGTGCACACTTTCTATCACGTGCAACCAGCAGAGAGCCTAATAAACACATGAAATATCCCCATCTTTAACTCGTGTGCCCCGCGCGTATTCTTGCATGAGCAATTGCATTTTCCGCCATAACGGACAGAAATGTGAGGAGTTACTGCCTCCCAGCTCCATTTGGACAGTAAATAAGCTAATAGGCAAGTGGCCCGACTGTTAAATGAGTTAAACCCGATCCACGTCAACACCGGAGCAGGGGTATATACATTTATTTCAAATGAGTCACCAACTGACACCAATAAAGCAAGTCATCTGTTAGCATCTGTCTGCAGGAACCGGGGACAAAGTGTGCGCACGACAGTGAGCGAAGGCTTGAAACGAGGGATTAAGGGAGGTGGAGGCACGGATGAAGCCATCACTTCCCTCGGTAAGAGTGTGGGGGGGGGTGCGAGATATGAGAGAATGATCTCCCACGCAGGCTGCAGGAGTGCTGACAGTAACACTTTCTCTGCTACAAGAATTAGAGAAACAAACACGTGTCATAGAGCTGCAGGAGCAGATCAATGTCCACAACACAAACACACCCACCAGCTGCCTAAAGACGTCATTCGTTTCTCAGTCTTAAATTTTCCTCTTGTTTGGAAAGTTTTTATCTGCAACAGTTCAGCCCAGAACAAGCTTTATTAAAGATGTTGTCAAAAACATGCATTGGAAGCACTAAACCAGCTAAACTGTGGAGTCAAATTAAACATTCTCCAGAAGATCACACAGAAAAAAAAATCCAGGCCTGAGGACAAAATGTTGGCTCTTAAATCAAATTTAAAAACATTTTTTTTAATTAAATTAAATGAAGGAAAACTTCATTTATTTTCGGAATTTTGCTCATCAACCACAATCCTTACGTGAGGCGTGAACACATACGTCTTTTGCTTTTATGTGCGTTTGAAAAATATAAAAACAGATAAATTAAAAAAAAAGGCAGATGCACGCAATGGAGTTCCAAGAATGCCTAAAATGACCAAAATACAGCACAATACGATTAGATGTTCTCATGGATGTTCTGGTACTACATGGCCACAGCATGTGTATCAAACCGTGTCGTAACAGCCGGCTTTTTAGGCGGAAGAAGTGTGTTGCATGAATTATCTCCCTTTTTTTAGCTGTTTTTACGTCTTTAAAACACAACAGAGAAGATAAAGAAGCATGTCTTCTACATGGTTTGTGGATGATGGGCAAAATTCCCTAAAATAGTGTTGTTTTCCTTTATTATTATTACTATTATTGTCCAAAATATATTGGTGCTATTGACAAGAGACAACCTCCAGATGGAGATGGCAGCTGTGTCTGAGTAAAAGGAGTCATCAGCATCCAGCAGCTTTATCTACAGAATGTCTGCATGCGCTTTAAAATCTTGCACTGCACAGCTGTGGGTGCAAAACCCGTGCGTGTCACACTTGATTTATTGTTCAGAAACAAGCTTCCCCGCTCCCGATACATAACGATATTGCAACTTTGATTACTGGCTGATATTGATCGGATGCGATATCAGCCGGCGTCACACATTTTCATACCTAAATGAAGTTGCCCACCCAACCAGCGCAAAACTCTGCTCAAATAGTCTCGTTTGTTTGTGCTGCGTTTGTGCGGTTTTGTTCAATTAAAATTAACGTTTGTGCTGCTTTAGTTTTTGAGTTATTAGTTTCTTTTATAGGTCAACCAAAGTTCATCCAGCCCCCAATTTTCTCCAAATGAAACCAAAATAATCCTATTTGTTTGTGCTGCGTTTTGCGGTTTTGTGCAATTAAAATTAACGTTTGTGCTGCTTTTGTTTTTGAGTTATTACTGTTTCTTTTATAGGTCAACCAAAGTTCATCCAGCCCCCAATTTTCTCCAAATGAAACCAAAATAATCCCATTTGTTTGTGCTGCGTTTGTGCAATTAAAATGAACATTTGTTCTGCTTTCGTAACGATTAAAGTTTTGAGCTATTACATAATCGGCCCGTCAACAAGCTCCGAATGAAACCAAAATAGTCTCATTTTGACCTCGTTTGCGCTATTGGGTGCAGTTGAAATCAACGTTCGTGCAACTTGTGTCAGCAGCTTCTTTCATATCACACAACAACAAACATGGTGTATACTTTCAACCTGGTAAGGCTGTTGCAGCATGTTTGCTTGCTTATCTGAGCGCTTGAGGTGGAAATGAAATCTGGATTATGGCGGCCAACCATTATCATAGTCAAAATACAATTGAGGTTTATTTTTTAAATATATTCTCAAATAAGCCAGTGGAGAAAATCTAAGGAATTCTACATAGCAGGTCCATGCAAAACATAACAGTTGTTCCTTCTCTGCAGATATACTCTCTATGTGTCCAGTCCACAATTCCCATCTGCTCCCAGTATCATAAAGCATCCAAAATCATGGTGTTTTGGATTTTTGGCTGGTATAGTACACACGCCTGCAGGATACTACCGAGTCTGGAGCAACTCCGTTTTGACCCGGTGCACGCCCAACCCCCGCAGCTTGGCTAGAAACAAAAAGGCAACTTGTTCAGACTCCATTCCATTTTCTTGCGCTTATCCGGGTCCGGGTCGCGGGGGCAGCAGTCTCAGCAGGGAAGACTGTCAGATCTATTGATTTACTATCGGGAGGCCAGAGAAGGTCCGGAGCAGGGCATGTACAGCAGAGGTAAGAGTTTACAGCAGGCCTGTGTCCACTGACGCTCCGGACTCAAATACACCCCAGAACCCCCTCAGAGATGAGCAGGAGCGGAGAATTTGACATGAAAGTTGAATTCCTGGTGGTGGCACAAGGAGAAGGGTAGAAGAAAAACAGTGGATGCTGCAGTCACTCAGGAGCGTGTTGTTTGGTTCGGGTGTATATGTTGCGTTCAATAGCAGAGGTTCATGAAACATGCATGAAGCTCGTTTGAAACCCACCCCTCTCCTTATAGGCCAGTAGATCCTTTGACATGCTCTTACTCAAGTACCTTATGGGACATCCTACTGGCTTTCCTTCCTTCTGAGGCAGAAGAGAGCAAGGCTACATACAAAACAGGAGAAACAAACTTCGCTGAAGGTTCAGGCTGAGCAAACGTGTGGTACAAAAACCCCATGTATGTACAAACACGTGTAGATATGCTAAGACGTCATTTCGATTTCAAGGAAAAAGCCCATTATCAACTTTAACACTTTTCCTTTCCTTTTCCCCTGTTGCACGGTTTCATTTTTTATTTCTTTCTTAATAATAATAAATAATAATATAACACATAAACAATTGTGTGTTTCCTCACAACTTTNAAAAAGGCAACTTGTTCAGACTCCATTCCATTTTCTTGCGCTTATCCGGGTCCGGGTCGCGGGGGCAGCAGTCTCAGCAGGGAAGACTGTCAGATCTATTGATTTACTATCGGGAGGCCAGAGAAGGTCCGGAGCAGGGCATGTACAGCAGAGGTAAGAGTTTACAGCAGGCCTGTGTCCACTGACGCTCCGGACTCAAATACACCCCAGAACCCCCTCAGAGATGAGCAGGAGCGGAGAATTTGACATGAAAGTTGAATTCCTGGTGGTGGCACAAGGAGAAGGGTAGAAGAAAAACAGTGGATGCTGCAGTCACTCAGGAGCGTGTTGTTTGGTTCGGGTGTATATGTTGCGTTCAATAGCAGAGGTTCATGAAACATGCATGAAGCTCGTTTGAAACCCACCCCTCTCCTTATAGGCCAGTAGATCCTTTGACATGCTCTTACTCAAGTACCTTATGGGGATCCTACTAGCTTTCCTTCCTTCTGAGGCAGAAGAGAGCAAGGCTACATACAAAACAGGAGAAACAAACTTCGCTGAAGGTTCAGGCTGAGCAAACGTGTGGTACAAAAACCCCATGTATGTACGAACACGTGTAGATATGCTAAGACGTCATTTCGATTTCATGGAAAAAGCCCATTATCAACTTGAACACTTTTCCTTTCCTTTTCCCCTGTTGCACGGTTTCATTTTTTATTTCTTTCTTAATAATAATAAATAATAATATAACACATAAACAATTGTGTGTTTCCTCACAACTTTTTTTTCTTTCATATCTCAACTCTGTGGAACTAAAATTATGTTATTTTTCCTCAAAATATTATGAGTTTATTCCCGTAAAATTGCACTTTTTTTTCCTTTACAATACGACTTACTGCTGATTTTCCACTTTTGCTGTTGTTGTTTTTTTTCTTCTCATTAAATGACATTTTTAGAAGGTGCCTCCAGTAGCCGCTGGTTGGAAATGACCCCCGGGCCGCACCCCTGCCATGACCCTGGCTAGCCGCCTACGGGAAATCCTTTCGTGGACTTTTTCACAAAAACAAGGATCAGATGTGAGAGCAAATAAGCAAGGCCATATTTCTGTACAGTATATGTGTGATGTATACTGCATGGGAATAAATGAACCTTGACCCAAAGACATGTTCCAAAGTATTCCCGAATGCACGGGTGGAAGCAGGACTGCTGACATGAGGTAGAGGAAGGACATACATGACCCCCAAAAGCTTCCATACCATTGTGAACCAGCGTCCCAGTTTGAGTATTAAAGTAATTTTAGACCGGTATTACTATGTTCTGCCATGCCCCGGTCCCCCAGGGCCAAAACTACAATACTAATGAGAACCCCGATTACGTGTATGTATGTATCCGTACAAACCACTGTTTGAGTTGCATTCTGCATACAACTATCCAAACAGATGATCAAACTAAATAAGAGAAGATCCAACATCTGCAACAACTTCAAGCAAAATGCATTTAAACACGACTGCACAGAGCGTGTGATTCTCCAAACTTCACTACTGCAAAAATTGGTCACCTGATGGCTTCATCTGCTTATTCATGTTCAAAAAGTAAAAGACTTTTTACCTTATTGCTTAAATTACTTCTGAGTCCCATTTGCAAGTGTACACTTGGGATGTGCAATGTGTCAGGCCTTTCTCTTGTTGGGCCATGGAAAATGTTAGCCTGAAAGTAAGTTATGCTTATTATGCATCATGTCTTTAAGTGGAATGTGCGTTTAAATGCCGTGTCGCCGCGTGAACCACTTATAGCAACAAGTGGTAGCACATATTCTGTTCCTTATTAAATGATTTGTCTCCTGTGCAGGTCATAAATGACACGCTTTAGAGACCAAGAGTCTGCAGATTCTCCTATAAATGTCTAGTTACTTCTTTGTACAACATGAAATACAAATGGCCGTTATTCATTTCCATGTTCTTGGCTACGGAGTGTGTGTGTAATTTGGTTTTTAATTTACAGCCACGCTGCAATTAAGAGCGCCTTTTGCAGCTGCGCTAATGAACAACAAACTTTGTGGAGCAGAACAAACTAGCTAAAAAAGAACCCAACACACACCCACAGTCTCACCCGGAGAGCAAAAGGTTTTTACTATGGGTCGCTTTTTTAGTCACACACACACGCACGCACACACACAGCGCCAGTGACAAGGCAGACATGACATCATATTTTTCTGTCTGCAAAAGGTTTGTACTGAATGCACGGCTGGAGCTGCACGCGTCTGTGAAGCGTGCAGCTCCAGCCGTGCACGTGTGTGTCCTTGTCTGCCGTTTCAATCAGAAGGCATATTTTCTTTGCATTCGTCTGTGCCTCTGTTGTGACTGTTTATCCGCAAGCATTCCCGCTTTTGTTCCCCGGTCATGCCCTGTGAGCAGTGTTTAATTCTCCCCCTTTCCCTTGGGAGGCACGTGAAGCAGGGGCGGGGGGGAGACAGGGGAGGACAGAGCGAAGACACTTCATTAATCAATCAACCGCTGTTGAAAATTCACCTAATTAAGGGCTAATTACGGATCTGGGCGCCTTGCCCGCTGGCGTCCAGATCCGGCTCCCGCGACGCGACCCCGGCGCCGCCCCCGATGACACTGAAGGTAAACACCCCTCCCTCCTGCGCTCCCTCCTCCATCAGTCCATCCCTTCAAGCAGCAGGAGGTAAGTGCCGCTCCCTGCTTGTCCTTTTCTTACCGGGAAAATGTTTGTGGTCTTCACAGGGGCGTCCAGGCTGTCCTGAGGCAGCATATCCTCCGTTCCATCCTCCGCACGCTCCTGCCAGCTCCCTCGGCGCGACACGCTGGCACGCCAGGCACGCTGGATACTAGACACGTGAAAGTGAGGGACGTTTGAGTGACGGTGAAGCAAACAACATGGAAAGTGACATGCAGCAGCTCACGTTTGTTATTAGTATTGCATGATATAGAATACCTTCAAGGGAAACGCTGAAGGAGTGAACATTTAGGGTAATCAGAGTACAGCTTGTCTCGCAGTACATATTTACCGGCTCCATACACAGCCATCGTTGTCTAAATCACTTTTCCCAGCGAGGACTACAGACTGAAAAAGGATGCAACTTTGCCGCTTTAATATTTCGTAATATGTTCCGTTCCATTCCATTTTCTTCCGCTTATCCGGGTCGCGGGGGCAGCAGTTTCAGTAGGGAAGTCCAGGCTTCCCCGTCTCCGACAACCTCTGAGAACCATGGCCTCGGATTTGGAGGTGCTGAGTCTCATCCCAGAAGCTTCACACTCAGCTGCAAACCGCTCCAGTAAACGCTGAAGGTCACAGCCTGATGAGGCCATAAGGACCACATCGTCTGCAAATAGCAGAGACGAGATCCTAAGGTCACCAAGCTGGACTCCCTCAACACCTTGACTGCGCCTAGAAATTCTGTCCATGAAGATTATGAACAGAATCGGTGACAAAGGGCAGCCTTGGCGGAGGCCAACGTTCACCGGAAACAAGCTCGACTTACTGCTGGCAATGCGAACCAGGCTCCTGCTTCGATTGTACAAGGACCGAATGGCACGTAGAAGCGGACCATCAATCCCGTACTCCCGGAGCACCCCCCACAGGACACCACGAGGGACACGGTCGAATGCCTTTTCCAGGTCTACAAAGCACATGTAGACTGGTTGGGCAAACTCCCACATACCCTCGAGTACCCTTGCAAGGGTGTAGAGCTGGTCCAGTGTTCCGCGACCGGGACGAAAACCACATTGCAGCTCCTCTAACCGAGGTTCGACTAACGGTCGTACCCTTCTCTCCAGCACCCTGGAGTAGACTTTCCCAGGAAGGCTGAGGAGTGTGATCCCCCTATAGTTGGAACACACCCTCCGGTCACCCTTTTTAAAAATGGGGACCACCACCCCGGTCTGCCAGTCCAGAGGTACTGTTCCTGACTTCCATGCAATGTTGTAGAGGCGTGTCAACCAACACAGTCCTCCAACATCCAGAGCCTTGAGAAATTCTGAGCGGAACTCGTCTACCCCCGGAGCCTTGCCACTGGGGAGTGATTTGACTACCCCAATTACCTCAGCCACGGTGATAGAACTGTCCACGTACGTATCCTCAGACTCTGCTTCCTCTAGGAAGGTATGTTAGTGGGATTGAGAAGGGCCTCAAAGTATTCCTTCCACCGACCAACTATATCTTCAGTCGAGTTCAGCAAGCCCCCGTCCGCACTGTAAACAGCGTGAACTGGGGGCTGCTTCCCCTTTCTGAGGTGTAGGACGGTTTGCCAGAACCTCTTCGAGGCCGACCGAAAGTCGTGCTCCATAGCATCACCAAACTCCTCCCACACCCAAGTTTTTGCCTCGACCACCGCCGTAGCCGCGTGCCGCTTGGCCTGCTGGTACCTGCCAGCTGCTTGGGGAGTCCCGCAAGCCATCCATGCTTGATAGGACTCCTTCTTCAACTTGACAGCAGCGCTAACTTTTGGTGCCCACCATCGGGTTCGGGGCTTGCCGCCACGACTGGCACCGACCACCTTGCGGCCGCAACTACGACTGTCTGCCTCAGCAATGGAGGCACGGAATACGGCTCATTCGGACTCAATATCCCGGTCCTCCCTCGAGATGCAGGCGAAGCTCTGCCGGAGATGAGACTTGAAGACGCGACGAACGGGAGACTCCGGAGACCCCAGTTTGAAAACCACAGCTCTAACCAATGGTTGTTACTAAGGACCGTGAATAAATTGCTATTGCATTGAGGAAAGTTTGACAAAAAAAGTCATTCAAAAATCAAACGACAAATTGATCTATAACCAAGTCAAATGATTAGTCCTACCCTAAAAGTGTGAAGTTGGTGATTCATGCAAACATCCAGTGATGACCAACAGGAAAATCATCTGTCAGCCTTTGTCTCAAAAGCACCGCATTTAGTACTACGAGCAAAGTTTTCCAACCGACTTTACGACACCAGCTGAATTAGAAGCAAGCAGACAATAAAAGGAAAAGCACAGTCAGTTACGACGCAACACGAGCAGTCAAATGGACTGCGTACGTTACGAAACAAGTTTACGTAGTGTATCTTGCAATAATGCATCTTTCCCGGCCACAGCGGGCGGGTCTTCTTGCTGACACTCCAGTTCTCCCGGTGACGATAGTCATGGGTGTCGTTGGAAGCCAGTAAGCCAATCTTGCAATCGAAGTGAGTGTGTTGCACCGCCCTCACGATCTAGAAGCTTCCAACGGAGGGCGAGCGGCAAGCACGTGGGCGTCACACACCACTCGCTCCAAGGGTGGTCGCTGTGTGCGGCCAATCACAGAGCGTGAATAGTGAATAAATAAGTAATTACCCAATGAGGATTTTCCTTCAGCAAAAATGCGTTATACATAACGGATAGTCGTTTTAGGAGATAAGTCAAAATTTCAAGAAATTTTACAGGAAGAAAGATGAAATGGTGAAGTCATTTTACGAGAATAAAGTCAAAGTACTAAAAGAAAAGTTGCATTTTTACAAGAAAAAAAATATCAATTTACAAGAATAAACTTGTATTATCGTGATGAAAAAAAAATCGCACAGACTTGAAATTTTAGGCTCACTCCGTTCATCCCATTGTTCTACGGAACCAATGCAGTCGATTCCCTTCATTTCCATTTGGAGGCGGGAGAACGAGCAAAACAGAGACGCATGCACATGGCGGTATATTAAGGTCGGCATAACTATCCATCATGTCATTTGTGTGATTAATGCTCGAATCTCCGTCGGGCATCTCTGTGTGGAGTTTGCATGTTCTCCCCGTGCGTGCGTGGATTTTCTCCGGGTACTCCGTTTTCCTCCCACGTTCCAAAAGCATGCATGTTAGCTTCATTGGCCGCTCTAAATTGTCCAATAGAGTGTGAATGTTTGTTTGTCTGCCCTGCGATTGGCTGGCGACCAGTCCAGGGTGTACAAAGTCAGCTGGGATAGGCTCCAGCATCCCCCCACCCTGATGAGGATAAGCGGCATAGAAGAAGGCTGGATGGATATTTATTATTATCCCCGGTCTAGGGACTGACTGAAATGTGTGTTCTGTGGGGAACAAACCACCTATTTGTGGAGAAGATGTTTTGGTATGGTTTGGCCAGAGACAAGATGATCTGTGAACGTTCAATGATCATATGTATTGCCTTAGAATGGGATCAGAACCTTTCCCCAACCATTTGGAAGAGCCGCTTCTCACTTACTTCCAACCCCCAAGCGGCCCCCAACCCCCAAGGTCCGGTGTGGGGTGTCGCATCAATTACTCGACGGAGGAACGCAATCACCTCCACCGGAGCAAAGAGACAGCCGAAGCAAATGGAACAAATTGAATCAGGAAGCAGAAATCCAAGCACTCCAAAGCAATAGCCTTCCCTCCTTTCTTTCCACCGACCCCATTTTCTCCATTTCCATCTATTCCTTCCTTATCCACTGCCTTCCCTGGAAGTCTCTCTCAGCTTGCCGAGTCCCAATCGTATTAACTCTACACAGAAACAATGGCTTTCTCTTTCTAATCTCCACTTTCACGGACGGAAAAGCCCGAGGCGTGACCGTTTTACCCCGCTACGCCTCGGAAAGCGACCGCGTGTCGTCGTCAATCTGCGGTCGGCCGACAGACTCTCGGCGGGCGGGCGGCTTAACTAAATTCAAAGCAGTGCCTGTCACTTGCAAGGGGAAGGTGATTGACCGAGGATGTCATGATAAGAAACAAAGAACTCACACAATAGCCTTGATTTCAAACTGCTGCTGTTGTTGTTGTTGTTGTTGTTGTTGTTGCCCACGGCGATGAGACCTGTTGTCAGGTTCCAGCTCGCTCCTCTGGGTGAGGCTTCAAGGAGCGCATGAAAAGGCAAGTGATGGGAAAATTACAGTTAAAAACATTTGCCCTGGGACAAGAAAGTCCATTTGTTTTGCTTCACAGTTTCTCAGAAATACACAAATTCCTAAACGATGCGGTTTCCTGGTGGAATGCAGCCTATCAGTAAAACAAAAGTATGCTTATTCAAGCCAAAGTGACACATGTTAGCCCAAATGAAGCAAAACTGGCTAAATGAACAAAAGTACAAATAAAAGGCATAAAGAAGACGCATTCAAAATGGTCACAGTGCGGTAAGAAGGTGCCGGCAGCTGAAACATGTGCCAGACTTGATTGACAGGCTTTCACTGCAGGCGTGAGTAATCTCCCAAAAGACAGAATATTAACATACTCATCAAGTAACAACACAGGAAACTGTAGTAATCTGCAACATGTAACGCAGCTAAAACTCAACTCTGAACCCCCAATGTCGCTTACTGTCTGGAACACATGCAATGCAACACACACGGCCGCAAGTTTCATGTCTTAGACGGCTTATTTTCTCTGATTATATCGACTATTTCGGGTAATAGGAGTGTCAAAGTAACTATAGGGGTGTTATTTCATGTTTAGAGGGCTCCAATACGTGTTAAATTTTTAAACAATTGTAAAAACATAGAAAAAAAACAAATATATATGAAATAAAAACTTCATTCATTGTCTATGCTTCTTGTTCTTATTAGGGCAACGGGGGTATGCTGGAGCCTATCCCAGTTGAGTACACCCTGGACTGGTCGCCAGTCAATCGCAGGGCACATTTAAATTAACAGTCACTCACACACTCCGTCGCCAACTAAGCTAACGTGCATGTTTTGGGAATGTGGGAGGGACCCGGAGGACCCGGAGAAACCCGAGCACGCACACACATGGAGAACATGCAAACTCCTCACGCACATGTCCAGTGGAGATTCAAACCCAGATCTTCTAAAGCTCCTGCCAGCGGGGCCAACATGCTACCCACGAGGCCACCGTGCAGCTCCATACTTTTTGCCCTACTTAAAAACCGAGGGCGAGGTTGAGGCTTTTGAAATAAAAGCTAAAAAAAAAAAGCTAAACTAAATCCACACCGACCCTAAACTTTACCCACAGAGACCCGATTTATGATTCATGTCGTGTAACTTTAGAGGCATATTTATCCTGGAAGCTGCGGTAGAGTTGGGTACAATTCCAAACAATACAGTACAACCATTTCAGAAGTTCCACTGCATGAATGTTAACATGAAGTAGCATGCCCATGCTACCATGCATGCCCTGCATGCAAAGTCTTACCTCTCCACCTTAGGAGCCGTCTGCCCTCCGCTGTGACTGCAGTAGCGGTGATAGCGTTTCACTTCGTCCTGCACGGAGCAAAACAAAACACAAAAAAAGAAATGAAATGAACAATGAATACCTGAGTGAAGTTGGCCCTCCACCCCGTGCAGACTCTGCTCAAATAGTCTCATTTGTTTGTGCTGTTTTGTGCAATTAAAATTAACGTTTGTGCTGCTTTCGTTTTTGAGTTATTACAGTATCTTTTATAGGCCAACCAAACTTAATCCAGTCCACATTTTCTCCAAATGAAACCAAAATAATCTCATTTGTTTGTGCTGCGTTTGTACTGTTTTGTGCAATTAAAATTAACGTTTGTGCTGCTTTCGTTTTTGAGTTATTACAGTTTCTTTTATAGGCCAACCAAAGTTCATCCAGTCCCCCATTTTCTCCAAATGAAACCAAAATAATCTCATTTGTTTGAGCTGCGTTTGTGCTGTTTTGTGCAGTTTAAATGAACATTTGTGCTGCTTTCGTTTTTGAGTTATTACAGTTTCTTTTATAGGCCAACCAAAGTTCATCCAGTCCCCCATTTTCTACAAATGAAACCAAAATAATCCCATTTGTTTGTGCTGCGTTTGTGCTGTTAAAATGAACATTTGTGCCGCTTTCATCTTTGACATTAACGATTAAAGTTTTGGGCTATTACATAAGCGGCCCGTCAACAAGCTACGAACGAAAGCAACATCGCCTCATTTTGACCGTCCACGTTTGTGCTGTTGGGTTCAGTTGAAACCAGCGTTTGTGCAGTTTTCGTTATGGAGACCTAACACTTAAAGGTGTGGGACCAGAGTGAAGGTGCCCCCCCCCACTCTGTGCAAAACTCTGCTTGTCTCGTTTAGTGTAGTTCTGTACAACTAAAATGAGCGTTTGTGCTGCTTTTGTTTTTGAGTTATTACACATTTGTTAAACATTCAAAAAATGGGCACATGCAGGAGGTAGGTAAGTAAGAAGGACAGTCTGGGGGTGTGTGTTCCTTTGAGAGCAATACAGGCTCACACAATTCAGGAGCGACCGTGTTCTGCAGGTATCAAGCATTGTGTAGTCCCCAAAGGAGCAGTACAGCTCCGTCAAACATCCTTGGGTTTGAGGTCACGTCAGAAACCGATACGGTAGGTTAGGTGCTCCATATTGAGGTGCTCAACCTACTCCGTGTCCTTCACCTTCAGCTTCGTCAGCAAGACGCCTGTCATGTTGGAGGGGAGTTGGGTTCATTATTACGCTGAAAAGCCGCCAGTTTCCCAAAGGAGGGGATCTCGCTCTGCTTCTCAATGCGACACGAACACGTCGGAACTCACGCTGGACAGTTGACAAGACGCAATTACATTGCAACTCGCTTGTGTCGCCAGCCACTTACACAATAATGGATGTGTGTTGACTCATCTCCAGTGAATAGTCAATCTGGGCCGCTGTACAGACTGCATCCTGACTGCTCTAGAGTTCCATTCCGTGGGCTGTCCCAGGAGTAGGTTTACTGCTTGGATGTCCAATCAACCAAGTGACACTTTTCGTCATCATTATCAGTAACTATAAAACTCCCACAATGCCGGGTACATAAAAGCGTGTTTTGTTTCGCTTTAAAATGTGTTACATGTGGTGTGAAAAAGTGTTTGCCACCTTTCTGATTTGAGATTTTTTTTTTTACTTTGGATTGGTGAGTGGATGTTGCACTGCCCGTTGTCGCCAAAATAATACGGGGTTAGCACGCAAGGTTTGGCTCTCTGAACTCCTGCTCCATCCATCCACCGTCCATGCCGCTTGTCCACGTTGGGGTCGCGGGTATGCTGGAGCCTATCCCAGCTGACTTCGGGCGAGAGGCGGGGTGCACTCATGACTGGTCGCCAGCCAATCGCAGCCTTAGCTCTGCTCTGGCGTGCAAAACAGCGGCACGTAACGCACTAGTTAGTTAACTGATTGGCTGGGTAAGTGAATGCGTCCCGACGGGATCTCATCATTGGCTGGATGGCTGGCTTGTCATTGTGCTGTCGCCTGTCACTCACTGAGGTGCATAGCAAAACGTTATACAACAAATGATGTGTTTATGTCACTTACAGTTCAAGCTGGAATGTATTTTGTGCGCAGCGAGGATGTGCTGCGCGTGTTGCGTGCACGCATGCAGCTTCAAGGGAACATTGCCAGGCCCCACTCCAGAACTTGGAACACCGGTAGGAATTAGTTGCGCCATCTGCGTCGGCTTGATCAACCTCCATTTGTGCACAACAGCTTTGAATTGTTGAGCCGTTTTGTGCTGCCCGACACAGGACTGGATTTTCACTGGAGCGGCAGTGACTATGATACGGAAATGGTACAGTGCACCTCAACCTGTTGTGTTCACTCAGCTGCTGTGCTTTTAAAAACAGCAACAAAACCACAATAACAAGTGTGCCAACTGCAGCCTCCAGCCAGATGTTCTATTACAGCTTGACATTCATAACAAGGCGTCTAAAGTATTTTTAATAACATCAAAATATAGATGAAGATCAAGCACCACCCATTAATAATTCAGCATGCCACCACTATACATCTCCCTGACAAGATAATAGAATATTTAATTCATAGCGCAGTATTTCAAAATATCACATAGGAAGTCAATCTCAGTCTGGGTGGGTTTTTTTTTTTTGCAGATGCCATCATTATTATGCAGCGGCTGCGTGTTTACAACCAACCATAACGTGTCGGTCACTGCAGAGGATACCCGCGGTTACAAGTTCCCAAAGTTCCACAGGAGGAGAAAAGACAGCAAATAGTTGTTGCTTTAGAAATAAATCAATAAGCACAATGTATGATTGCCGCCGACGTCGATATGAATTCCAACACTGCCCTGCTGGGGTGTAAACATGATGGCATTATGTTCCATTTTCTAATAAAAGGGCCGATCAATAACACTGTGCCGCATGGATTTGGAATTTGCGGATCGAAAAATTAGTGGATGCGTTTGCATTTTCTCATTACAGAAATCCTTGAGCACATGCAGTGCTTTTTTTTTTGCATGTTTGTCACACTTGAATGTTTCAGATCAAACTAATTTAAATAGGAGTGGATGACAACACAACTGAACCCGTTTTTAAATACTTTTGCTGCTATTTTTTGAACACACCCCTTTCAACTAATTGGCACGGCCTTAAGAGCGTGCATATCACGAATGCTGGCTCTTGTTTGTTTTCTGAGAATCTACTGCACCTACTGGTAACTTGTTTGTCATGTAGGAACAAAAATATACTAACGGTATTTACTCTGGTTTGTTTGTTTATTTCGAGCCACACAAAATACATAATGAACATAATCATACAAACAGGAACAATTTGGCTGGAAAAGAAGTGGAAAGAAGAAGACACGCTTATTTTCTCCCACCCCCTTATTGGTAATACCAAAGCCCGTTATATTAATACAATATGCAGCAATACACCAACAAGATATCACACCTACAGTACACATTACTATTAATGTCTTATACCTTGTACAGCTTGACATTACTCGTCAGTATACCATCATCACATATCACTATACAGTAAATATCATTTTCTATGCATACAAGAGAAATTGGATTAACAGATATAATGGTTATTAGTGGAGATGGTAATAATAATGATTTAGTTAGAACGTGTCCCGCTTTAAGAGAAGCCAAGAGCTTTGTGGACCTGTTGCCAGGGAGGGACTGCGCTCCAGCAACATCACCTCCTGGCCAAGTGTCCTATGCTGTGCATTAAAAGAGACAAGATTTTGAACCCCCACTTGTCTGCTTAATCTGTTGATTTTATCGTATGAGAAAACGATCCAAAAAAGGCAAAAACATACTGTAGTTATGACAGCATGCATGTCTTCCATGTTTAAATTATTACCATCATCACTTTAAGCTCTGTTTAAGATCAGTTTAGTCCAAAAAAGGTTGTTATATGTGAATATAATCATGATAATAATAATGTAACTACCATAATCAAGCAAGTAAATGATGCTTCCAGTAGGAAAAGATCACATATAAGCAACATATGGACTACACACGTGTGATATGAGCTATGATATTCTTATTCTATTCTTCATGTTCATACAGTTTAATAGGCAACCTGTTATCTTGGCCTCCCATAGTTATGAGTAATGACCCTCCTGTTTGAATGACAGTACCTGCAACACCAGGTAACATTCTGGTACCTCTGTCCTCATCCAAGGACCGAGCCGGAACCACTTCTTTGTATCTTGATTTAAATAGACGACTATGTGGACATTGCTTGAGCTGCAACCCCGATCTGTTGCACTTCTTAGCATGCCCACATGTGCTGCCTTCCAACAGGGGGCACCAACACAGCGCCGTGAGCACCAGGTCGCCCCTAAGGACCGCGTGAGTCACCCGCCAGTCCATTCTAAATATAGCGCCACTTACCAGCTTGGTGCATCTCATTTTTTGGTTGCTGTTCTTGTTTGAATCCCACTTGCATGTACTTTATATGACAACATATTCAAAGGAAAACCCGTGCGAAAATGTTTCACGTAAAGGAACTTTGATCTAGCGTGGTTCAGGTTCACACCAGGGCATGGAGGGTGCGCATGACCAAAGCATGGCGTTTGTGGAGATCATGCAAACACGGTGGAAACACGTCAGTGCGGGGAAAATGAGGAGATGGCCGACCCCCAAAAAAAAAAGGACAGAATTTTACAGGTTTTTTGGACCACTGTGGAAGGAGCCGGCGACGGCGGCGTGTTGCATTCTGATATTTATCTGTTCCTTTTCTGATTAAAGCTGATATTTGCTATCATTGTCAGTGTCTTCACGTAGATCATGAATGACTCATGACAACCTACGGTCAAAGGTGAACTGAGCAAATTGGCGCTTTCTGAAGAGCGTATCAAACTGGTAGCCCTTCCCAAGAAGTAGCTCCGGTTTTCTAGAAGGTTGGTGTGGCAGCCATTCAGTTTCACAGTGTGGGCCCTCGCTGCAAAAGGTTTGGACGGCCCTGCTGGGTATACACCGGGCGCTATACCGGGTTCCTACTGTATGTACAACGTTGCATTCACGAAAATAATAACGCTCGGTTTGCAGTGATATGCTCAAAAAGGTACCATTTTAAGGTGAACAAACCGGTTGTCTCGGGTTCCTTCTCTGATGCTACGCTCACTGTGCTGCGGTGCACCCCTGCGGGTGTACCTAGTGCCATGAGATGGTGGAAGATGTTGCAAACAGCCAAGCAGGCAAATATGAGAAGGTGAAGACTATAGGGGACATGTGTAATGTGGCCCAGGAGCAGCAAAAGAAGAAAGAGACATCCTGAAGTGGAGGAGAGCGAGAACATCATCCATCCATCCATACATTTCCTACGCCGCTTGTCCTCACAAGGGTCTCGGGGTTCTGTTGGAGCCTATCCCAGCTGACCTTGGGCGGGAGGCGGGATTGATCCCGCCACACCATCTATCTAAATGCAAAATAGAGCACTTGAGACTTCCTTTGGCTAATATTTACCCGGGGAAAGCGGTTGCAGCTAGCATACGACGAGAGAGGGACCTCATGCATTCTGCTGAAACTCCACAACAAGGATGTACACCCCCCCCTGCTTCACTAGGTACACATGAGATGCAAAACGCTGCCTTTACTGAGTAAACCATGATTATTTGGGATGTCAGGTTACCACCAAGCTACCACCCGACACACGGGAAGATTTGTAAAAACAGCAGAACAGTGCTAGGAATGGAACATTTTCCCTCTGCTTTCAACCCAAAATGTCTTGTGGAATTGTTGCTGTCCGCCGAGCAGCTTTTGCGTCTCTCAAGGAAAGTTCACAAATGAATTGCAAAATTTGCAGCGGCAGTACTGGTGAGAGTGATGAGTGGCTAACAAAGATTCAGCAAATCTTCGGGGAGGAACTCTGCTCCACCTTCTTTTAGAACTTCTGTCAGAGAGGTGATGCGGGGGGTGGTATGAGAACAGTGTGTGTGTTTGTATCGGCAAAGATGCTCCTATCACCGTGTTTATGCAACATGTCTCGATCAAAGTAAAAGGGAAACTATTCCATTCCTAACACTCCGAAGATAACCGCATGTTCGTGATTCACCATTCACAACCCCCACCCCCGTTTTTTTTGTGCGAAAATCCACCCATTTGTGCTTTTTCTAAAAACAAGTTTTTTTCAAAACTCACCCTAAAATAATCATAGCCTCAAATTCCGGCAGAATACAGAACATGTTTCCGTGAGGTTTGAACGACTCCGCAGTTTTCGCTTGTAGCTAACACTTCCTGATGGTGACGCCACATGCACCGCAAAGGAGCCGAGACGCACATCTTTCATGCATCTGCAAGTCTTCATACGCTTATTTTGCTTTTCAAACTTTGGGGATTTTTGCCGCTGTATTTACGCCCAAACACCTTTTCATAAGAAACCTGGGCGGCAGAAAAAAGTAACAATGAAGCTGCAAAAAAAGTTCGACCTTGTGGATACGTTAAAGCCGTAAGTCCCCACTGTCAAGGGAATGAAAGCACGAGTGTCCATCATAATGTGTTCTTGTTTGCTATTGGCGGGTGGTCTCGTAACGTGAGCGGGAATACTGTAAGCTGTGGACAATCTTTGACTGGTATTTTTGCCGTGAATGTCTTCAAACCACAGAGCACTCCTAGATCTTTGACTAGTGTCTTGGCCGTAAAGTCCCAAAATTCCAGTCACTTCTAGGACATACAGTATGACTGGCACTTTTGCAGTTGGCCTTAAAGGGAAACGCGCACATCATCCACAATCCTTAAGCGAGACGAGGCTTTGAGGCAGAATGGGTGTACCGTCGTTACGGCTTTAGGAAGCACAGAAAAGAGAAAGACGCGTGTGTTCTTGTCTCACATTGGATTGTGGATGATGGCCGAGATTTAAAATAAGCGCAGCAAAACAGCACAGCACGCCCGTCATACCGAGCAGTGGTTCTCAACTGGTTTGGCTGCGGGAGCCGCCAGCACCCCATCAGTGACAAGCGGTGACCCAAACGACCGCCTCAGCTGCAAGGGAGACGTAGCGCAGTCTTCTCCAGCAGATATCTGCAGCCGTTTGTGGGACGCAAGGCGCTGCCATGCAGCATTTGTTTGCCCGGGCAAAGACGTGCGACCCACAGCTGAGAATGAGCAATTTATTTATTTACCTTTGACTATCCTTTGGTGGGCATATGGCAGCCTTTTTGTTGACATACAGTGGTGTGAAAAACTATTTGCCCCCTTCCTGACTTTTTATTCTTACATTTTTCTGCTCATAAAAAATAGTTACCTATTAGTCAAAGATAGCATAATTGAACACAAAATGATTACTGCCAAGACTTTTGGGAAAAGATCTCGTGGACTGACGAGACAAAAGTAGAACTTTTTGGAAGGTGCGTGTCCCGTTCCATCTGGCGTAAAAGTAACACAGCATTTCATAAAAAGAAGTCAAATATGGTGGTGGTAGTGTGATGGTCTGGGCTTGTTTGGAAGGCTTGCTGGGATAGATGGAAGCATGAATTCTACTGTCTAGCAAAAAATCCTGAAGGAGAATGTCCGGCCATCTGTTGGTCAACTCAAGCTAAAGCCATCTTGGGTGCTGCAGCAGGACAATGACCCAAAACACACCAGCAAATCCACCTCTGAATGGCTGAAGAAAAACCAAATGAAGACGTCGGAGTGGCCTAGTCAAAGTCCTGACCTGAATCCCATGGAGATGCTGTGGCATGACCTTAAGAAGGCGCTTCATGCTAGAAAAGCCTCAAATAAAGCTGAATGACAACAATTGTGCAAAGATGAGTGGGCCAAAATTCCTCCAGAGCGTGTAAAAGACTTGTTGCAAGTTATGGCAAACGTTTGATTGCAGTTTTTGCTGCTAAGGGTGCCCAAGCAGTTATTAGGTGCAGGGGCAATTACTTTTTCACACAGGGCTATGTGGCTTTGGACTTTTTTCTCCCTAAATAATAAAAACATTCATTTAAAAACTGAATTTTGTGTTTGCTTGTGTTATCTTTGACTAATATTAAAATGTGTTTGTTGATCAGAAACATGCAAAAGAATCAAAAGTCGGGAAGGGGGCAAATTGTTTTTCACACCATCGTATGCAAAATAGAAGCAACTCCTGTATCAGATTGTAGTGCACTTGAGTAGCATGTTATCCCCACCGTACGCATCCTTTTACGTTCAGCATCTGTTTCCTGATGATTGGATTCAGAGTGCTGCACGCAGGGACCGGGTTTGAATCACCTCCTGCGGGACGAATGACCTCATCATTCCAGCTACAAGTGCTGCGTCAACAATGCCACCTGCACAGTGTACTTCACGCCGCACCCCCCCACTGAAAAGGCGGCCACCCCTCCCGGTGGCGTGCTGCTTAAACAAGCTCTGAGTGAAATGGTTAACAACACCTTCCCTTTAGCCATGAAAAGCGCCGCTCTCATTGATTATGGAGTAATAGCAGGACACATGAATGTGTGTCCCGGGGGGGGGGTCTGGGTGATGTGAAGTGGAGAGAGGTTGGTGGGGGTCCACGCCTGAGTGATGAACCTGAACCACTCGCATAGACACCAGCAAGTGGAGGGGGCCTTATATCCAATAAACCGCATTTCTATCGCCTCGCTCATATTTCACACACCCATTACAGCTAGTAGGCCTTTCTCGGGGGGCCACGGACTGTCCTCCACTGGGGTGAACTCCTTCTGACATGCAGTTAAGCTGCTTCAAATTTGGGAAATGTCATCTTTTTATATAAGATTCATCCAATAAAGAAACTCGGCTGTCAGTGGAAATGGATTGGAGCGGATCCCAAAGAGTCAAATGAGGAAGTTGAAAGAGGGTGGCAGGTGTGTGTGTGTGTGTGTGTGTGTGTGTGTGCTGCACCGTGGTACTGTAAAATACAGAAGCGCCAGTCCAAAAGCCATGATGGAACTGGGCTCACCAGCTCGATATCCTCAGCCGCCAGTAACGCGCAACACTACATCTCTGGCATGAAATATTCAGCGCCTCGTTGCAAGCAGGTGAACTCGTGCAGCTCGCAGGAAGCACATGGCATCACACACACACACACACACACACACACGCCGCATCACTTCCTGCAGATTAGCAGAAAAAAAGCTCTAATAATCATTGGACCCCTTTGGTACTTTTTCACCATCGGGCTTTCCCAAGCAGAAGAGGACGCCATGGAAGGTCGTGTAAGGCTGCAGGGGTGACCACCATGGCAAACCTCTGCAATCCCCCCCCCCCCAAGCAAATTGGAAGCATCCATCTGAAGAGGTCACCCACAGGCCAGACGCAATCCCAAGCGGTCAAAGTTGCACGTCGGGTTTAAAAGCCGCCACTCTCGTTTCCCGTGCTGATACTTCCTGTACAGCTTTTATTCTAATCAATGAGCCTCCGTCGGATCAACTTCCTGCTCCCATTAAAAGCCCAGAAAAGTGGATTACATCATTGCTTGTGAGGGGGGAGAGAGAGAGAGAGAGAGGATGGGCACCCACCCACCCAAACATTTTTTACACTGCGTAAACCCAATCCAAACCACAACACCACCAAAAGGTCTCACCTGGTTGTTGATGCGCAGAGCAAGGTGTCTCCTCTCCCGCGCCCCCTGCACGCGCATCCGCGCCTCCTCTCCCGCCGGGTGCATGCCCCTGCAAGGACAACCGCGTAAGTCGGCACACAGTGGAGGTGTGAGGCGCGGCGTTGGAACACCAACCTGTGCGTGGAGTTTCTCAGCATGCCTTGCTCGTCGCCTCCTGCCGTGCTTCCCTGCAGCCGCTCGCCGGTGAAGTGGACACCTTGCGACGGGAGCAGCCGGAGAGACGACCCGACTCGGTTGGAGGAAGGGGTGGGGTGGGGGGGAATCTGGCAGCCAATCGGATGCTGAGCGCGTGCATGCGTTATGGCGCACGCCGAAAGTGCACCAGAAACGTGCAAAAACGGATGCGCTGGCGAAATAAGCCTTAAAGGCACATTATTCCCACGCATCCTCTCTCTGAGGGCTGAATGATGGAGGTGATGTTTTCCGTGGTGGAACACACCCCGATGGGAAAGCGGCAGGCATGCCCTTTAAAGCGCTCGCTCCTCATCAAATCAGACGATTTTTCCTTCTTCGCGGACAAAGAATCAAACCCAAGGAATCATTCTCAGCCCACAGTCATGTAGTGTCTCAAGTTGTGTCTCAAGTGTCTCAACTTTTTTTTCCAGAAAATCTATCAGTTTTATAAAACAAACAGCTGTGGTAATTTTACAAGAACAAAGTCAAAATATTAAGGGGAAAAGTTGACACTTTGGGGGGAAAAAAGGTCATTCTGGTAGAATAAAGTTGAAATATTAAAGAAAAGTCTATATCAGGAGAAAAATAACTAAAAAAAAGCGGTTTTTTGGAAGATGATATCGTGGGAAAAGTTATGGAAATAAAGTCAAAACATTGTAGGAATAAAGTCATAATTACAAAAAGAAACTTTACTAGAAAGCTAAAAAAACGGCAGTAATTTTACTACAATAAAGTCAATTTTTTTTTAGCGAGTTGAAATATCAAAGAAAGCAAATATTTTAAAAAGTCAAAACATTATGAACCAAACAAAACAAAGGAAAATTAGGTTGGGGAAAAGGTTATAATATGGGAATGCAGTCAAAGTATGGGAATAAAGTCATAATATTACAAAGAAAATTCAGGTCAGGACTTCTTAAGGTCATGCCACAGCATCTCAGTGGGATTCAGGTCAGGACTTTGACTAGGCCACTCAAGTCTTCATTTGGTTTTTCTTCAGCCATTCAGAGGTGGATTTGTGGTGTGTTTTGGGTCCTTGTCCTGCTGCAGCACCCAAGATGGCTTTAGCTTGATGGCCGGACATTCTCCTTCAGGATTTTTTGCTAGACAGTAGAATTCATGCTTCCATCTATCCCAGCAAGCCTTCCAGGTCCTGAAGCAGCAAAACAAGCCCAGACCATCACACTACCACCAGCACATTTGACTGTTGAACCAAAAAGTTCTACTTTTGTCTCGTCAGTCCACAAGATATTTTCCCAAAAGTCTTGGCGGTCATCGAGATGTTTTTTTTAGCAAAATTAAGACTAGCCTTAATGTTCTTTTTGCTTAATAGTGGTTTGCGTCATGGAACTCTGCCATGCAGGCCATTTTTACCCAGTCTCTTACTTATGGTGGAGTTGTGAACACTGACCTTAATTGAGGTAAGTGAGGCCTGCAGTTCTTTAGATGTTGCCCTGGGATCTTTTGTGACCTCTCGGAGGAGTTGTCTCTGCGCTCTCGGGGTAATTTTGGGCGGCCGGCCAATCCTGGGAAGGTTCACCACTGTTCTATGTTTTTGCCATTTGTGGATAATGGCTCTCACTGTGGTTCGCCGGAGTCCCAAAGCTTTAGAAATGGCTTTATAACCTTTACCAGACTGATAGATCTCAATTACTTTTGTTCTCGTTTGTTGCTGAATTTCTTTGGATCTTGGCATGATGTCTAGCTTTTGAGGTGCTTTTGGTCTACTTCTCTGTGATAGGACTTCTCTCTTGATTGAAAAGGTGTGGCTTTAATCAGGCCTGGGGGTGGCTACAGAAATTCAACTCAGGTGTGATAAACCACAGTTAAGTTATTTTTTTTTAACAAGAGGGGGCAATCACTTTTTCACACAGGGCCATGTAGATTTGGAGTTTTCCCTCCATTAATGTAAACCTTAATTTAAAAAATGCATTTTGCGCTAAATTATGTTATCTTTGACTAATAGTTAACTATTTTTTTTATGAGCAGAAACATTTAATTTTTTTGTATGTATGACAAACATGCAAAAGAAAAAAAGCCATGCAAGAAAAGGAGGGCAAAAATGCAATGTATGCATGCTATCTGGCACTGAGATGAATCTGAAACCTGACCGGATGAAGAAACAGCCTCATTGCTCATTTTTAGGTGGGGTAACACTCTTGATTTGGAAGACCTCGGGCAGATTAGATGGCAGCACACAGAAGCTAAAATCTGATTGGACAAAACAATCTAGCATACTGTACACATAGCCATACTGGAAGCAGTGCAGCCAAGAAACACGCTACAAAATGACAATAGTGGACTTTTGGGAATAAATGAATACAACTTCATGGAGGACAGTGCTTTTGATAGTGTTTATGGCCAGCAGACAAAGCTTTGCGGGCCCTGACCGCCAACTACTGGTATAATGAATGCATGAGGTACATTACTGCAGATTTTACTGTGCCTTGAGGGAGGGAAAGGGATTTCTGATGAGTGAAGAAATAAACTACACTATACAATTGTTTTTTTAACTTATTAGTCCGCACACACGTGAAAGCGCAACAGGTTCGACTGATTCTATTCGGCGCAAGGCTACCTATAAAATCCTGGCGGGATTGTAAACGCAGCAAATGTGCTGAGCAGCCAAAAGCACTTGGACACATTACAAGGTTGTGAATTTAAAAAAAAGTACCAGCACGTACACTTGAAAGATTGGGTACCCTCTGTCTTTTGTGCAAAGTCACATTTATGTCTCGCATAGTTTAAGCAAAAACAACATTCTGTGCTCTCGTGTGACCCAAAGAGCTGACATAATTGAAAGCAAACACACGGAAACAGATAGCGGTCCACACACAGACTAATAATCACCCACGTGTAGGCTAAGCACCCTAAAAGGAACAACGTGACATCTTCAAGTTCATTAAGGAGACTTTGAATGCTGCCACCTCATCTCTTTCCTTTTCTGTTGTCAATGCATACTTGTCTGGGGTCACATACTGTAGCTAAAGTGCCTGAGGTGTGCAGACGGCCAGATGAAGGGCATCACTTCAGAACGCTCCTGTGGGCGAGCGATGACAGATGGGTCGAGCAGTGGCCTGGCAGCTGAGGGCAGAGAAGGAAATGGAGGATAAGACCTCATTTGTAGCAGTGGAGGTGGTGATAAACAAGTACATCAGCGAGGCATCAAACTCAATTCCTGTGTTTCACTATGAAGACCCCATGTTCCTGATTAGAGACTTGGGCTGAATCCCAAATCCATGCTTACCACTCATATCGTCCCTAGGTTTTGCGCGTTCGTAAGAATCATGTGGTGTCCCAATTCTCCTTAAATCGAGGGGTAAGGAGGAAGTGCTAAAGGGTACACCGCCCTCCAAACCGAGCAGACTTGGAGGGCAAGGAGGAGCTACAACATACACTGAGAATATGGAAACACATGTAAAAGTAATTAACACATTAGCCTGTTAATTGTATTTTAAAATGGCTCACGTTACTGAACTGTACTGGGACGTTTGCGCTTCCAGTCATGACATGAAGTACAACGCAGTGTTTGCGGTGAAATATAGCCAACCCAACTCGCCAACAATTCTCATGGTGACGCATGTTGACATCACGCATGCAGTATGAATGGTCAGGAAGTGAGCCGAGTAAAAGATGTAAACAACGTGGCCGTGTGTGGAAAGCACATCACATGATCAAAACGTACTTCTGGAATCTATCTAATCCATCTATTTTGTTTTTACCATTGCTCTGTGTTTGTTTTCAGCACAGGGTTACTGTACTACTATTATTGTATTCCAATGAGTTAATAGTTGCAGCCCATCAGTCATACACGTATGTGTCATTCCTGCACGGGATGCTGAGCCAACTACATTAATACTACGGGACCATAGTCCGGGACCATCCAAAAGCTGCGACGGAAAAGTGTGGAAAAGTCAAATCCTACAAAATGCCTTTCTGGACTTTCTTAAAACAAGAATCTGAGGGAGCTCATCAACAGGAGAGCGAGGTGTTGTAAACCTGGAAATGATGCTTGATAGTGTTGAGGTTTGTTATATTTTTTGCTTTTCCATATGTATATTTAATACATTTTCCCTTTTTATACAGTGCTGGTTGCAAGCTGTTGCTTAATGTTAGGTGTCTTGCTATAGAAAAAAAATCTGAGCCTTTTGTTTAAACAAAAAAAGGTAGGCTACAAAACATTGAAATAAAATAAATGTATGCAACTTTATTACAAACAATTTAATTACCTCGTCTGCCCAGCAATTGTGAAGAGTGATGACGTACAGAGAATAACGTGGTATCCCATTTCTTAGTGGCATCTTCCCGTTGGGTTAGGTTTTAAGGGCTGGGGGGTAGAATTAGGATTCAGCTGTAACTATGACATTTGTAACTGTTTGTTTTTTATTTAGGGCCCATATTTTCAAAATTGATATGATTTACATAAATGTCAATGTAGTTATTTAAAAAAACAATAAATGTATATATATTTTTTTAATCATTGCATCTGAAAGTTTCCCGTGACCCAGTCTTTAAATAACATAGTATAGTTAGTATATTTGTAATATAATTTTTTTTTTTTTTTTCTCAACTATCCACCCAACGTTTTGGGTTATTTCTATTTTTGGAATGTGGGCCAATTAAAAAACTGACGCGGGCCACAAATGGCCCATGGGCTGCACTTTGGACACGTCTGCTCTACACAGTTTATTAAAGGAGGTGCCAGCATTCAAACTTGCAAGTAGTATATCCCAGCTCCTCCTGCTTTGCGTACGTAAGCAAGCAGCACTGATGGAACACATGCACGAGCGCCATACAGGTTTGCCAGCTGTGTGACAGTGATTAGCCAGTAATGTTGGCTATAACTGAATATACTAACTTATAACTTATGCTTTTGTGTGGAAATGCATGCAAGTTATTGTATATGAAACTTATTTCAGATTTTCTGTGTGTGTGTGTGTGTGTGTGTGTGTGTGTGTGATACCTGTGTCCCCAGCCTGGAGAGGTAACGGTTGCGTAAGCCAAAAGCAGACATAGGTGTCAGTCTAGCCAGCTCACCCTCGGTCAGCTGACTGGGCTGTTGTCTATTCCTGTACATAACAAGTTTGCACGTTTAGCAGCTCCGCAGGAAACAACAATTGTCAGTAACATTATCAGATGACTGGAAAATACACCATACTAAGAAAGCGGTTTCATTCAACCATCTTTTATACAAAATTAACAGTATTGATCAATGAGCAACACAGCCCTCAAAAGGACACAATCTTAAACATATCTTTAAAAAAAAAATCATAGTGGTTAAATGTAGACCAAAGTGCCTCTCGTTACATACTTGACATGATAAAATGTAAAAAACCCCAAACCAGTGAGGAGCAGATGAAATAATTAGAGGAAGTGGATTTAACGTTTACACGAGTAAATCAGTCATAAAACATCACACTCATAAATGATGTTTGCAAAAGACAACATAACACATAAAACCAAGTGTAAAAACCGGGATTAAAAAAGGTTTCATGGATTGTTCCATTCTGGTACATTAAAAAGGTTCAAGCAACTCGAAGTAAAAAAAAAAAAAAAAAATTGCGTCCTTCACGTGAACACAAGCAGATAATATATCCAGACAGTCAGTTGTGGTGGGAAAGCGCCACAGATGACAGCGCTGGGCAGAGTCAGTAGCCCAGTCCCGCCCCCACGACTTATGACTGACAGCTGAGGGGTGGACAGTGCGGCCAGCTGGCTCTGTGTGCCCAGGACTGTGAGCGATTCCTCAACACCATCATCATCATCTGGAAAATAGCAATGACAGCAAGGAGACACACTGGTCAGCAAGATAAAACACAGAAGATAGAAAGTATGACATGGAACCAAAACAGATCAAGATAAACAGATGTGACCTAATTTCCCCCATTGTGCACACGCTCATGCAAAGATTGAGGACAGAAAGCAATGCCGGCCACCCAAACAACTGCTGCACTTTGTTTTTACTTTGCAAGCCCACAATAAACCTGAGGGGAGGTGGGGGTGTATCGCTAACAAAAGGGCTTAGTGATAACATAATGAACTCGTGTGAAAGTCTTGACAATAAAAGCACCTAATTGCTGAAAATCTTTTTACCACCCCAAATGTTTGACTTTATGACATACCGTAAATACTCCAGTTAAACAGCTCTTGTCAATTATACGCTAAGTCTGCTGTGGTCGCCAAGGGTGCAATCAAAAAGTAGCCAACCTCCTGATGTGGGTGTGATTAAACTCCACATGAAGTATTTTGAGTGGGTAGTGCACAGCTGCGCTACGCAAATGTTGCGCTTCAATTGCCGCTCCTTCACTATTTTGCAGTTTTTCAGAAATTAATAAATAAATAACGTGGTGGACTATGTTCTATTATTAGTTAAAACATATTATTCAAAACATACACACAAGTGATATGTAATATGCTGGTCACTAGGTGGCAGTACTGAAACAAAACAGTAAGACATTACCTTAACACTGCTTAGAGTCAGCCATAGCATACTGAAAAAAGTTCTGCTCCCATTCTGTGTGGAAGTGGTAAGTTTTTGGCTTTAAGTTTGAAATAAATACATTTGAGGCTAACTGGTTAGCTCGCTAGTTTGCTAGCTAGCGGCCATCTCAAGTCCAAGCAGCAAAAGAGTTTTAAGGTTGTTGTTTTTTGCCTAAATGAAGCATTTAAGCATAATGATATTTAAATAGACAAAAACACAAATAGAAGGCATTAAGAAGAGGCATTCTATTTGTGAATGTAGTATTCCACAATGGTCGCTAGGTGTCAGTAATGTTACCTTCATGTTCAGTGAGAAAAGCAGACTTGAACAGGTTTCAATTGCAGGTTTGAATTATGTCACAACAAGCACAACGATAATAACGTCTTAATAACACAGGCTACTGTTGCAGACATAAGCCATGCCAAGCTAAAACTCAACTCTGAACCGCCGACATCACTTACCGTCCTCTACACATCCGGAACAGATTTACTGTAACATGCATGAGTGTAGGTGTAAAGGTGACTATTGTGGTGTTATTTCATGTCTATAAGCCTCTAATAATGTTTTAAAAAAGTATTTAGAAAGTCATCAACTGAATTTCTATACAGCAACAAAGAAAATAGGAATCCCACTTTGCAAAAATGTACTTTTTGCGATTGGGTCTGGACCAATTAACCGCAATAAACAAGAGATTACAGTAGTACCACCTGAAACCACACTTCCTTCATTCAATTTGTACCAAAGACGATAGGCTGACGAGGAAAGCATTTCGATTTGTTTCAATGAACCAAGAGTTGGGTTATGACAGACACATATTCTACTGAGATCCAATGAAAAAGTATCCCTTTGCAAAGCGCTTTTAACTGACACTGGGATAGTAATATAACTATGTGTATAAGAACGGACATTTGTGGTGGTTTACAACTGCACTGCATTATACTGAATGTGATTGTTTTGGCTACCTTCATGAGAACTATTACCAAAGGAAATCTATTTGTTGTCAATACTGAGCAATATTACTTACGTAAAACCAATGTTGTTACATTCAAATGTTTTAGGCCGTGCGGGTAGACCTACTGAAGTGACCAGCAAGTGGAGACATGAGATTAAATATTTAACACCTGGTTTGGCGCAGGGTAAATTGCTTCTTGGAAGTGTCACAAAATATGCGTTCGGCACTTGATTACATGAGTGGGTTGTTCATTATGTTTCTAAGATGCTTGTGAGTGGGTGGAAAAGCAGCAATGGAGTGTGAAGAGTGGCGGTACTCACTCTGCATGTGAAGTGGCCTCTTTCTGGAGTTTGTCTCTGGCAGCAGCTGACCGGTTCAAATCCCCTCCTGCAGCAGAAGAAGAGAGGGGAAGATGGAAGTGATTATAAAGGGAGGGCTAGCAGTGGACGGGTGCGCTTCATGATCATAGAACAGGAAGATAAAAATGTATTCTCTGACCTCTTAGGTAATCCACAAAGTAAAGCAGCACCACGGCCATCAATGCAACTGCAAGACAGAACAACAACAAAAAACATCTCAGACTGTCAATTAAAAAGTGATTTCATGAAAAGAAAGGGGAAAAAGACTGACTGCATATGCAGATACAGAAAAAGACCTGGAGGACCAGGTATCCTTTGTTGTCCAGAATGGCTCCGGCTGCCATTGCGATCAGCGCAAGTCCCAGGTTTTGAATGGACTGCATGCTGGAGAGAAAGGTTAATACTACAATAAATATTTATAGTGAAAAGCAAGCAACAGTTAACTGCAAAGAGAATAAAATACGTACAAGCCATAGGCCGTTCCCAGTTGATGCTCGGGCACCACAAAGGCAACCATGGGCCAAAGGGCACATGCCAGTAGGGAGTATGACACACCCAGCAATGACTGTAAAACACAAATGCACTCTAAGGTTAACATTGCCGCTGTTACACAGTCGCCCTTCGCGGTTTGAATTTCTTGGCTTCATTCTATCGCGGTTTATTATATTCATTAACAAATCTGTTTTGTTGAATACAACCCGTTATTGATTACAAAAAAATAGCATATTTAAGCAATGTATCTTTGGCTTAACTATTAATTTTCAAGCACAAAAATGACTAAATAAAATATCAGAAAGAAGACACATTAATATTGTGAATGCAGTATGCCATATTGGTCACCAGGTGCCAGTTCTTGTTCAGTGAGACAAGCGGCACACCGGAACAACAGGCTTTTAGTGCAGGTTTACATAATTACAGGCGCAATCACAATGATAAAGAACATA
The DNA here is from genome assembly GCA_024372805.1 of Oostethus manadensis. NCBI lineage: Eukaryota > Metazoa > Chordata > Actinopteri > Syngnathiformes > Syngnathidae > Oostethus > Oostethus manadensis. The sequence continues at coordinate 100,737 of QODF01000135.1, forward strand.
ATAATAGGGGTGTTTGAAAACAGTCAACCATTCCACAAGAGTCTGATTTGACTATTAATCTCACCGTCAAATTGCGTATATTTGATCAAGATTATAGCATTCTGACTAAATGGAGAGTGCTCACGGCTGCTGCTGAGCATGCATTTTAAAAAAGAATGTTTTCCTTTTTATTATATTTTGCTATTGTTTGATTCAAAAACAGAAAAAAACAAAAAATTGTCTCAATGAAGAATAAAAAATGAGGTGTGCATTTAACAGAAGACCTATTGTATATTTACCACAGATGAGTAAGTCACACAAGGCTCCAGCCAGCCCGCGACCATAATGATAATAAGCGGTATAGAAAATGTATAAAATAAGTCACCCACTTCAGTGGTACAATCCACAGAAGCAACATGAAAGGACATATTGGCTCATAATGGCTATGAAAAACGTGTGAAGTATTCGGAGAAAGGTTGAAGTTGACTTCACAAAAGGGAAATGCAACTTTTATTAGCAGCTTCTTACATATGACACATCAACCAACATGGCGTACCATTATCATCAGGCTGCTGTTATGCCATCTTCATTTTATTTCCTGACAGCACATTTTAATGCAAGAAATTGTGCTGCGGTTAGCACTGACATTTGTTGACAACAGTGCTCAAGTAATGGATGATAATGGCTTATAAAAGGCTTACAAATCCTGGTTTATGTAGTTAATGCTGCGCTGCTGGATCTAAAGTGGGAACAGTGCCCGATTAAGATTAATAAAGTCATTATTACACACTTATTTATCCTAAGCCTCTAATATATAATGTTAATATATTAAGAGTCTTCCATCCATTCATTTTCTATACCGCTTATCCTCATTAGGGTCATTAGGGTTAATTTCTACTTATTAATGCTTATTACAAGCAACTTAATATAAAGTTATCCAAATGGCTTATGTTCTCTGATACATCTACTGTACAGTATAAGTTAATACAAATGTAAAGGTGGCTATAGTGGTGTTATTTCGTGTAGTACTTTGGGGGAAATCATTTATCACAGTCAGGTCTGGAACCAGCTGACTGCAATAAACAAAAGGATTACCATCATTTAGACAGATAAAAACAATACATTTGTTGTTGTAAAGTGGTGACATTAACCAACGTAGATGGCCATTGGTGATTTGCAACCCAATTTTATAAAGTCTGGTCGGCCCGTGCAACTGTGTAGATTACATTCCCAATGGAATGCAATAAGACACCGTGGCGTGAAAAAGTGTTTGCCTACTTCCTGATTTTTTTCCCCTGTTTGTCACACTTGCACGTTTCAGATCATATTTAATTTAACAATGTAGTCAATGACAACACAACTTTTTTAAATGAAACATTATTAAGAGAAGAAAAATCCATACCTACATGGCCCTGTGTGAAAAAGCGATTCCCTGTTAAAACATAAATTAACTGGTTTATCAGACCTGAATTCAATTTCTCTGGTGACACCAGCCTGATAATTGCCACACCTGTTCTCAAACAAGAAAACCCCTTTTAAAAGGGGCTGCCAAACGAAGTGAAGTAGACCAAAGAAAGCTAGACATGCCGAGATCTAAAGAAATTTAGGAACAAATGAGACCTATCAGTGTGGAAAAGGTTAAAGCCATTTCCTAAAGCTTTGAGACTCCAGTGAGAGCAAATATCCACAAATGGCCAAAACATGGAACAGCGATGAACGGAGTGGCCAGCAAACTAAAATTACCCCAAAAGCGCAGCGACGACTCATCCAAGAGGTCACAAAAGACCCCACAGCATCCAAACAACTGCAGGCCTCACTTGCCCCAGTTAAAGTCAGTGTTCATGACTCCACCAGAAAAAACACACTGGGCAAAAACAGCCTGCATTGCAGAGTTTCAAGACCAAAACCACTGCTACAATTTTGCCAGTAAACATCTTTATGATTCCCAAGACCTTTGGAAAAATACTCTGGTCTGACTAGACAAAAGTTGAACTTTTTGGAAGGTACGTGTTCCATTACATCTGGCGAAAAAGTAACGCCACATTTCAGAAAAAGAACATCATATCATCAGTAAAATATGGCGGCGGTAGTGTGTTGGTCCGGGGTTGTTTTACTACTTCAAAACATGTTGCGATAAATGGAACTATGAATTGTGCTGTCTGCCAAAAAATCCTGAAGGAGAATGTCTGGCCATCTGTTTGTGACCTCTACCTGAAACCAACTTGGATTTTGCAGCAGGACAGTGATCCAAAACAAAGAAGAAAAACAAACTGATGACTTTGGACTGGCCTAGTGAAGTCCTGATCAGTATCCAATTGAGATGCTGTGGCATGACCTTAAAAAAGTGGTTCATGATAAAATAAAAAAAATAAAAAAGAGTGGAGACTGATTGACTCATTGCAAACGCTGTTGCTGCTAAGGGTGGGCCAACCAGTTATTAGCTTTGGGAGGCAATCACTTTTTCCACACGGCCATGTAGGTTTAGGATTTTTTTCTCCCTTAGTAAGTTTCATTTAAAAAGTGCATTTTGTGTTCAATTGTGTTTATTTGGTGATCTGAAACATTTATAGTGTATGTATCCTGTTGCTACACTTCAATGCCCCTAAATGGAACTAAAAATGCGCTAGGCATCTGTGGAGTATGTCTGCTGTATGGAGGAGCTGTCAGTCCCATAGAGGTTTGTTGTCGCTATGCTAGAGACAAGGTGTTGCCACCTGCTCTGAAATAAAGCCACCCAAACAAGAGACGTCTCTTTTTTTAGCTGACGAATGAAGATATCAAAGCCAGTACCTGCTGCGTCTATCACTTCTGCACCACTGAAAAGTTTTAGGTATTTAGAGCGGGCATGCATACAGGCTATACGAGAATAATAACGTCACCGCCTCAAGTGACCAGAAGTGAGCTTTGACGACAAGCCAACATAATATCGGAATATTTCGACAGACATAACTCACCTCAATCTACACTCTCCGGATATTTTATTGTCTTACACTACCATAATGACTCAACGACAGATTTATGCGCATCCTTTCATTCTTCTATGGTTTGGAGTGTCACATGTCACATTACGTCTCACAGCACACCACCATCCTTTTAAAAGACAACTGAGAAAGACAGACCACAAATGCCCCCAAAAAGAAAATCATACTCTGCAGATTACAAATGCAAGTAGTGAAAACCGCAGCTGAAACTGTAATCAAGTCCAAAAAGAAAGTTTGGAGTTAACAAGAAACTTGCGAGGGACTGGCAAAAAGAGTATATTCTAACTGCAATGAAGAAAACAACAAAAGCTAATTGCACACCAAAAGCTAGGTGGCTGCAGCTAGAGGAACAAGTTCAGGAAGCCAGGGAAGCCTTGTCAACAGTGCAGTTAGGAATCCACGCCACGTAGGTGCCAAGGTGATGAATATACTGCAGATGGCATTGAGGGTTGTTTTAATATGTTACGTTACTATTGACATTACGTTAACACGCGCCTATTTAGCTTGTTCTCTATTTTATTGTTATTACTATAACTTGCCTTTCAAGATAAAAAGCCTATTCTTGGTCTCTGATTTCATAAAATAAATGCCCCCCAAAAAAGCAAATTACCGTCCAGTGCAACTTATGGGTTTTTTCCCTCTCCATTGTACATGTTTGGCTGGTGTGACTTATACTCCGGTCAGAGTGACAAACATGTAAAAAAAAATAACACTTTTTTTACATCACTCTCCTTTGCTAAATTAGCAATTCTATTTTTTAGTAACAGGGATCCAATTTTCAGTTTCATTAAAACATTTTATTCATTCGTTTTCTTTACCGCTTATCCTCCCTATTCCAGCTGACTTTGGCGAGAGGCGGGGTACACCCTGGACTGGTCACCAGCCAATCACAGGGCACACAGACAAACAAGCATTCACACTCACATTCATACCTATGGGTCGCCAATTACGCTAACATGCATGTTTTTGGAATGTGGGAGGAAACCAAAGTACTCTGAGAAAATCCACGCACGCACGGGGAAAACATGCATATTCCACACAGAAATGCCCAATGGATATTCGAACCCTGAACCTCCTGATTGTGAGGCCAATGTGCTACCCACTCATCCACCGTGCGGCCCCTCATTACAATTTTGCTGACAATAAATTATTATTGGCATAAGCATTTCAAACGTGAATTCTTTGGTTACCATGGCAATCCACGGGTTCCAGAAGGTGAAGGCCAGCATCATGTGAGAGGCGAGCGTGGTGCACACGGCACATATCACCCAAACCACATTTTTCCCCGTCTTGTCCACCATGAAGCCCAAAATGGGAGAGGCGGGTGCAGATATGATGTAAACAATACTGAAGAAGAAAGAAGGCCACAGTTTTCACTAGAAACAGGCATTTCAGGGAAAGGCAGAACAACAGTGAATGAAGGAAAAGGGGAAATGATCAGTGCAGGAATATCAAGGTGCAAATGTCCTCAGTGATGAATACATCAACAAAAAGAGCTTGAAAACTAAATTCAGTGTCTAAAAATACAGCGTTGAATATTCTGAAATGCAGCAGTTTGCAAATATTTATAATTAAAACTCATTATTAATCAAATTAACGACATTGGACCTGAATTACCTGTTGACAGCTCTGGCTTCAGCGGGGGAAAAGTTGAACTTCTCGATGAAGAGCATCCTGTAGATAGAAGACTCATTTTATGAGGTGCCCCATATTATTCTATATTATTATTATTATATGGTGTGTATCACACTACCACACAAACACAATAAGTGCCAGGAGCAGTCTTGATAATGACAAACTATACAGTTGTCCCTCAGTACATCACAGTTAGTAGACTGTCATTTAATCGATGGTTTTCAAAAATTAATTAACCGCCTTTTCATGGTTGAATACAGCCGATTATTAATAAGATAGATATTCATATTTTAGCAAACTGTGCTTCTTCGTCTCATGCGTTTTCAAGCATAAAAGTTCTGTTTCACCTACAGACACCTAGAATATGTTTACACTGCAGGTCAATTCTGATTTCTTTGCCCATATGTGACCTGTATCGGATTTTTTCATATGAGAGTGAACAGCACAATTCCGATTTTTTTCAAATGCGACCCAGGTCTCATTTGTATGTGGCTACAAATTGTGTATGCGATGACAGTATGAATGCTCAGGTCGTATACTGTATATCCGACATATACGTCATCAAAAGGCATGCATTGCCAGGCTTAGAGACTTTAAAGGGAGGCAGTCATGGAAAGGTAGTTTATTGCGCAAGACTTGGATAAATGTCGGAATCATTTAGTCGAGAAAATATTGACTCCTGTTGCGTTATCACGTTAAGGAGAGCATTCTAGTAATGTGCGGATCGATGGAAATGTCGATATCTCCGATACCAGCTTAATGGTCTAAAGTCGACTCTGAAATCAAAGTAGTGACACTTTTGATACTTCAGGTATATGACTTTGTCCTTTGTTTTTTCTGATGTTGTATATTAGCTTGTCTATATTGCAAATCACCCCAATACCTCAATATACTTCATGGTTTAAATCTATTATGATGTCTAGCATTTTTTAATGCTATGATTTGAAATACTGTACACTACCTTTTAAAATTTGAATTGTTATCGCCAATACCAGCCTGAAGTTTACCCAGTATGGAATCAGAAATGAAACCACTGGAGCACACATCTCAGCAGTCTTTACTTCTGTAAACACACGGAAATGCGTGTGATGTCATGTTCCTGCACATGCACGTCACCTTCCAACGACCACATAAAAACATCCGGCTTTTAAGCAAAAAAATCAGATCTGGGAATCCTACCCTGCAGGGTGAACGTACCCCTGGAGACAATTTGAATGTTTCTTCAGAATGCCATACATTTGTATTAAACTTAAAGTTCATTTAGCAATTGTTATGCTTGCAAATGCTTGATTTAGGCAATACATTTTTAAGGTTTGCTTCAATATGCAAACTATTTTAAATATCATGGTAAAATATTTTTGAACAAGCATAATACAGTGAAGCCATGAAAAAAAAACGCAATATGGTGAGTGGGGAAGGTATTTTATTTTCCTCAAGCTGTGTCTATCCTCAAAACTGTTGGGTGCCCGCCACACACACTGCGCATCGCAATACGTAGAACCTACTGGAAATGTTACCTTTACAAAAGAAATGGTAATAAATTATCAACATACTATTGTGGAACGACAATCATTTGGAAGACATAGTGATAATGCGAGCATAACTAGCATAAATAATGGGCACCACACACAGGAGAAAATAAACAACTGTGATTGGCAAACCCTGCACAACGGAGGCGACGAGTATAAATGTCCACGGAAATTCATGTTTATTTATTGCCTCGCAAGCCAGGAGCACAAAATGTAACACGCAGAAATTTGACTTAGCTAAACGATGACTCGCGATAATCGCCCGGTTGAGCAGGTTCCATTGAAAATGCAGGGACTGGAGCTAACGTCACTTCCTGAGTGTGGCGCCCATTACTGACAAAAACTGTGTGATAATATGGTAGTATAGTATTATAAAAATAAGACTATAGTAAGATAAGATAAATGTATGCAGCGACTCTTCCGCCTTGTGTAATACTCACTGCCCCAGTCCAATAAAAGGGAAGATGGCCACGTAGTAGCTCACACAAATGATGAAGATGATCCACAGGGGGAAAGGGAAGTCTTTCACATCGGTCAGTTTAACTACCTCACCTGACATTCAAGATAAAAACACACTCTGAAGAGTGAAGCAATTAAAAACATTCATGTAATTAAGTAACTGCTGTGTGAGACAACACTGTAGCTAAAGCTATCAAGAAGGCAAGAAATGCCCCCGAGGGTCCAAACAACACTTATAGACAGTCAGAATACATTACCTGTTTTGCCCTGCTCCTTTTGTAAGATTTTCTCTGCTCTTTTGTCGAGGAAAGCCAACACCAGAGCACAGATTAGCGAGAATATGCAGGTTACAGCAGCTGAGGAAGGAAAATAGGATTATACATGGATGTATAAATACGGCAGAGGGAGGGGTGAAGTGTTTCTGAAGAAACAAATTGGTGGAAATCCTGTGCTGTTTAATTAGTAAGCCCGCTGTAAAAACAAAGATTATTCTGGAACATTTAGCTCAGTTCAGCAGAGAAAATGAGTATTTCCTCTGACTGGTGTGATTCACAAGAAGCCGCAGTTTCAGTTCTTCTTCGCACTTCTGCTCAGTGTCATCTGAGATTGTTGGAAAGATGGGAGTAACTCCGGGACATGCAACCCAAGCCTGAGTGTTGTTACTTTACCTATCATGAGCGAGACGCCAAGTGTGGTGTAAGCCGGAGGGCCAACAAGAAGAGCCACTTTGCTGTAAACCCAGCCCATGATGTTCATGTTGACTGTGCTGCCCTTCAGACAAGAGCAGACAGATGATCAGACTTAGAAGAGTATATTTACATTCTGTACAGTCATCCCTCGCCACAACGCGCTTCCACTTTCACGGCTTCACAGCGCTGGTTGTTTAAAATATCGTAATTCATAAATCACTCCGTTTCGTGACTGATTACGGCCTATTGTTAGACAAAAAACATCAACTTTTAAGCAAATTGTGCATATTTTTAAAGTATAAAAATGGCTGAACTGTCTTAAATACAAATAAAAGAAAACACATTGAAAGAGACGTGATATTCTGTGACGTGATGCTGTAGTATTCTACACTGGTCTCTGGGTTGTTGTAATGTTACAAGAGGGGGTCCAAACTTTTCCAGCAGGGGTTGCAAACTGACAAATCAAAGGATGCAGGGGGCATTATGACATTCAATATTTTTACTTTTCTAGAAGACTCAACCAAAAATGCAGCTTTGGGTTTAAGGTGACAACATGTATTAACATTATTGTGTACAGTTCACGAGCCGAGACAATACACGAGACTGGGCATACGAGAATGAGATGAGACTGGAAGTAGTGAAAGAAGAAGTCTTGATTCCGCCTCGCATAACAAAAGCTTTGATGTTATTATATCTCAATAAGGAGAGACAGATTTAGATGACAGACAGATGTGTTATTTATTTCTACAGGGCTCTAATAATGTTAAAAAGCGTATTGAGAAGGTCGTACACAGGTTTTCTATACTCGGCAAAATAGTCTATTTACGTATAAGTAAGGAATCGTACTTTGCAAAAATTCACTTATCACGGTCGGGTCCGAAAGCAATTAACAGCTATAGACGAGGGATTACTGTACTGACTTGTTGGTGTCGTCATTCGTGACGCTCTTACCAGGCGAGCCATGCTCAGCTGAAGGCCAAACACCAGATTGAGCTCCTTCCCTTTAAACCAGTTGACTGCATATGTGTTCTGGGCCACAGCCAGAGACTCCCCTCCAATTCTACCCCAATGAAACAGAAGTCAAAGTAGCATAAAATATCCACTCAATCCACTCATTGCATTCCCGGAATTAACAAGGTAAAATGAGCTATTTATAATAAATATATTACTTTGTTGACAGGATTACATTTATATTCATGTAAAACAACAAACAAAATATCGTTACAATCAAACATTAAAATTAAGTTAGTCAATTAAATGAAACTGACTGAGGTAAAATGAAGAGCAATGCTTGGCTGCAAGCAGCAGAGGTGCTGTAGATTCAGTCACAACTACTGCAGTTTGAAGTGTGAAGAACAAAACCACTTATTAGCAATCGTTTTCTTACCAAGCACTTCATTTTAACAAGCAGGATCATTCTTGAACAAAAAGAAAATTATGAGGAAAAAACATTAAGCGTTATCATTTCATTACCCAAATATAAAACGTCCAGTTTCCATTAACCAGAAATAATTCACCAAAGCTCCAGTAGCAAAGATTACCTGTTTGGAATAAAAAGAAAAATGTAATTTTCACTCCGCTTGAGGAGGACTCTTATAAACCTACCTGTCCAACACAAACAAAAAGGGAAAAGAGGATGGTTCCCAGCCTAAAAAAAAGATGAAATGGTCAAAACATGCGAGTAACAAAGATCATTTAGCAGTAACGTGATGACGTGTGTCGTGGCAATACCTGATCCCAAACACTCTGTCAATCAGGAAGCCACCAAAGAAGCAGAGAACGACATTGGGCCACGAGTACCAGGCATACAGCTGCATGAACTGAGCTGTGTTCAGGCTCAGATCCTTCACAAGAAACACATTTTTTAAGCATTTCTATACACACTTATTTGACACAAGAAGTGAAATACAAATTTCACATATGCCAATAGCTGTACGACCACACAACCCTAAACACATTTCAATATGTGGAGTCACATTATTGAACGGACCGAAAGTAGAAAAGACAAACCATACGGGCCAGTTTTACAACGCGGCAGAGTGCAAACCCGCCAACATTGGAGACATTTAATGAGTTTTTCTTTGTTTGTTATCTCGACAATGTGCAGTGGGAAGTCAAAAAAATGGGGTTAGTCACAAGACACCCAACTCACGGGATGAGGTGATGCATGTGATTGAGTCCAACATTACAATAATTTTAAGGAAAGTGTAACGGAAAAAATATGACTGGACAGACTTTTTAACTGAACTAAACCATGAAGGTGTGTTTTGAAATGTTTACTGCTCTACATTATTGTCAACATTTTTTGAGACCAAATAAACAACTGTTAAGGTAATATACCGAGTGTGTCTCGAGAGCTCGCCGGGTTAAAACAAGACAAGATTCCTCCGTCAGAAAAAAGTGCCTTTTGGGAACTAGGCCTGGGATGCCAACAAATTTAAACTTAATCATTTTGCCGCCTCAGTACATGTTCATCTATGCCTGTTGTCCTTGTCCCCCGCCAGGAGGAGGATTCACTCTGCAATGGTTTCAGCACCTTGGTGCATTTGATCGTTTGGCTCTTCTTGTGAGCCATTCAGTCTCCTTGTCTTTGTGGGTGGAGGTTTTTTTTTTTTATCTCCACTCATATAGATGGATGTCGTTTACCACCAGAGTGGTACTTTCAAATGGATGTGGTAGAGCAATAATAATTAAAGAGACAAGGGCAGTATTAGAGCAGCTGGAACGAATGGATGTGTTACAACAGGCAGTAGACCCGATATCGCAGGAGAAGGCGAGTCGTATACAGACAGGAAATAACGCACTAGAACCATCGACAGTCTTTGCAGTCCACATTGCTGCAGCGGTGCATGTCACGCTACGTGCAGAGACAAAAGGCGTTGTTATGCAGAATGGCGCTGGCGTAAGCGGCACCGGCTGGCTGAACAAGGAAACTGAAACCGGGGAAATGCAACAAGATGCGTACCTGAGACCTGCAAAGCATGCAAATGTTTTTAAGGGTGAAAATGCGTGTCGTGTGCAAAAATGCAAGTCTTATACTGTGTTGTGATCCATTATGTTGAATGCTTGCATTCAATCATCTATTATTTAACAAGTTATTAAGTATTCCGTAGTCATACATTCATTCATTATACGGTAGGTTTTTACCCAAATTTACTCTTGGATTTAATTTTTCCTTATTTAGTACTTGCAGTTATAAAAATTATATACACACTAGCTCATTCACAACTTAGAAATTGCAAACACACGAGTTATTGGGATTGTGAACTGGTTTACGCAGGAATCTTGTCAATGATTTTGGGGTTTTAGTGAGCCCAGGTCCCTGAACGCACCTTTGTTTTGTGCTGTGCTGGGTATACTGGTCGCAAAGGCTCCTGCACGTGTGTGTGTGTGTGTGTGTGTGTGTTACCAGAAGTTACTGCTGTCTAGGCAGCCCCGTAACATTTGCAGACTGTCTTTTTACATTTCAATGCGAGTTATTGCATGAACACCCTTACTGCCCGATAAATAAAAGCACTGGTGTAGAGGTGGCGCCCCACAGGTGGTGTTGCTTCCACTTTTCCCCGGAGAAGGGCGCTTACTTGCGGTCTTTGCGGGTACCCAACATGAGAGGAGTTACCTGGAGGACTTGAGTCTGAAGGGCGGCGGGGTTGTCGTAGCAGAAGTAGCTTCCTTGGACGGAAATAACTCAATTAGTAAACGTGACACACTTAAAGGTGAAGGAAGCTTAAGGTGCCAAAATCAAAGCAACGACTTGGGACGCTACAGCTCACCGAATCCCAAGAAACACATAAAAACCAGGACGACGATCCTATGGAGGATGTGTGTCGGCTCGCAGATGGCAGGAAGCGGCCTAGGGGCCCGCTCGCTCGCCGGAGTGACGGCCAGGGAGTCCTCGTCCTCGTCCTGCTCCTCCTCCGCTCCCAGCAGCTTTCCTTCCTCCTCGCCGTCCGCCATCTTTGGGACCAGCCGCGGGAAAGTTGACGGAAGCGAAGAAGACTGGTGGCAGTTCACGTGACCGGGCGCCGGTTTGTCACGTGACGCAAACACGGAACTCCGATTGGTGATAGTAATTCCCCTCAAACCTTCACAACATGACAAGGTGTGCGGCATTTCGCAGCAGGAGATATTCCCACACAAATTCAAAACATTGGAAACTTTACACTTAGCATGTAACATTTAGCACTACTGCTATAACGCCAAAAAGTATGATATTTTCAATTTCATATTTCATCTATCATCCTATATTGTAATACTACGTATATGTAGCATTTTATATTTATTTTTTATCATATTCTATTTACTTTGAACGCCCTCCCAAAGCTTAAATCCATAGCAAAATGCATAATTCCTCCCAAGTACAGCACTGCATATTTAATTAGAAAACATAATTTGCCTCACAGGATTAATAAGGTATATCAATCTATTCGGAGCGGCCATTAAACTCACACTTTTAGAGGACTACTTTTGAAAAAGAAATGGAAGCAACACTGAAATAGCCCTTAGTCAGTCAGTCGAACTGTATGAAATACCTCACCAGGTTACTAATGAAATAAGGACTTATTATATTAATCAAATCAAGACAGGAATCCACGAAATAAATTGAGTGTGTAGTTTTTTCACAGTGCAATATCATTGATGGATTGATTTCAAACACACGTAGGGTGTACTTGGGGCGCCACACGTCACGGAAAAAGAGCAGGAAGAAGCAGAGCTTAGTGTGATGTCATTCAATGAAAGAAAATGCAATGAAAGTCCCGTTGAAGCGACAAATAATCAGCCATGGAATTGTTAATACAACCAAGACAAGCATAAACAAAATATGGTGCAGTCTTCAAAGGGCAACGCCTTGGCATGACAGGACATGGAATGAAAGAACCATTGAAATGAGAAATAATTCATTAATTTATTCATTTTCTATGCCGCTTATCCTCATTAGGGTCGCGGGGATGCTGGAGCCTATCCCAGCTGGCTTTGGGCGGGAGGCGGGGTACACCCTGGACTGGTCGCCAGTCAATCGCAGGGCACATATAGACAAACAAAGACCAACAACCGTTCACGCTCACATTCATACCGATGGACATTTCAGAGTCGCCAATAATGACCTATGTAATTATTAATATAGTAGAATACTGATTAGAGCAAGACAAGAATAAACAAAACATGGTATACAATAAGGGGACCTGTACTCCTACCAAAGGGCAAGGTACTTTTTAAAAAATGTTGCCCTCTAGTGGCGAATGTGATCATGGTCTTTTTATTGACAGGATTGGAGTAAGAGTTTCCCAACAGTGTATTCATGAAATGTAAACTTGCATACAAGAATATGCACGTTTTATATGAAGTTACATGTCTTGGAAAAATACGCATCACGGCTTAACGATTTTGGCAGAAATCCTGGCTGGCTGAGGCAGTGGCATGCAAGCATCCAGTCACATAAATCCACCAGGCCCTTTACCTGTTCCATATATTTCTGGCTCCTTCCTGACCCCCGACGTGTGCACTTGGTGCTAAGCAACACTATCTAGTGGAGTTGATTTCATTTCCATGAATGTCATTTACAATTTCTCATAATTCACCACTGCAGCTGTCAGACCATTTAATCGGAGGGTGACAAACGGGCTTTCTTCTGGCTGCAGCGACTAGCTCATTAATTTCCTGACCAAATATCAGCCTGTGCGGTGTAGCCAACACAGCATAGGACGGAGGAAGATCATAATTCATTATCACATTAATCAAATCTGCATGTAGACAAGATTGTAAATCCAGTGAGAGGTCGCATTAATTCCCAGAACTAGTTTATAAATGACTAGAACATTTTTCAGGGAGGACATGCTGGGTGGAAAAAGTCCACCACAGGTACATTCCCACTTGCACAAACTAACCACTCGGCTACCACAAAATAGGATTTGTATTCATAAATGAAATATTTTTTAGCTTGAGCACTGAAAACCTTTTACGGCCATCTAAATTATTTTTTTTTTTATTATTATTAGAGACCTCTTGACTTGAATTAATAACCCTATAGTCACATTTACACTCCTATTACCCAGCATTGTAGACATTATTGTAGACATTACTTCATTTCGTTGCATTGTACTTGTACATGTGTAATGACAGTAAAGTTGAATCTAAACAATCTAATTATACAAGTAAATAAGTCGTTGAAGACATAAATAAGACTTGTTCTCGTGTGTGTTGTTATAAATGTGTTTTTTACATTTTTATTGGGGACATCATTCAAACCATGCGTGTCTCGCCCAACATTACAGTAACATTACTGCAATGAATGCCTTATATTTGTATTTTTGCTTTGCCTGAAAATGCTTTACTTAAGGAAAAAATACGTCATGTAATATGGGTACAGCACTACCCCGGGATGTAAACGCGAAATTCGGGATACGAAAAGACCTTTCGGATTTTTTTTGCTTCGGGTTACAAAAATCTGTTCACTTTACAAAAGGTTGACGCTCTTGCCAAAATCTGTTTTTTTCCAGAATTTTTCTGATTGAAGGTTTGAGCCGGGCGCCATTAGAGCTGCTCTCCCATTGGCTATAATCCGTCATCCCATGGACTGTGCTCCATCCCCCACCCAAACATTCCCCTCCCAAATCTACCCCCAGGTTTTATTATTACACGACGTTTTTATTACAATACTCTTTATTGATACAGTATTAAATGTGCAGAGCAGTGTACTTTTTCCATTGTATGAGGGATCATACAATTTACATGTGAAATGTTGATCAGGTTACAAAAAATTTGCCTTACAAAAGGCCTTTCGGAACGAGTTATTTTTGAATCCCTGGGTACCGCTGTATATGCACATGTTCGGACTAACAATCGGCCATATTCAACAATACAAAACAGCATGATTTGTTAATGTCTTTTGGAAAAAACGTCACAACACGAGGCAAAGTGGCAAGAAACATAATATGCAAAATGTAAAAATCAATCAACATTTGTGACAAACAAAAGTGTCAATGCAGCCCATGTCACCTTGTAATCTCTAAAGAAGCACATGCGTGTCTGCTGTGGTTTCTGTTAAGCATGTGACGTATGCGTCCTGTGGTTGCTGGGCTTGACACCCTGAAGTGTCAGATAATAATCGCTGGGGCGATGAAACTCTTGACAAATCCGTTTCAGCTATTGTTTGGTGGTTTCCACGAATGTTTAGACACTGTGTCACGACATAGACTAGCGTGGTCTACAGGCACATCTAGACTAGGAAACCACAGATTCCATTGAATGCCCGGAACGCCTCACCAGGGAGGCGGTGTCATTTTAGAAGGTCATAATATTATGAGAAACAAACAAAACAACACAAAGTTGTCAGTTTTGGAAAACTGAGATGCATTTTGCCAGAATAAAGTTGAAATATTTTTAAAATACATAAATATTTATGAGAAAAGGTGAAGCAGTTAGAAAAACAAACAGCGGAAATGAAAAAAACATCTCTAAATTTACGAGAATGAAGTCAAAATTTTTAGAGCAAAAATCATATTCTTATGAGAAAAACAGTAGCAATTTTACAAGCAAAAACTTGTAATACTATAAGGAAAAATTAAATCATTTCAGTAGCATAGACTTGAAATATCCATGAAAAAAATCTTATTTGTAAAAATGGAAAATCCTTGGAAAATTAGGTCGTGAAAAAAAGTTGCCGAGATTGTTTCAGAAGAAAGAAAAAAACAAAACCAGCAAAAAGCAAAGATGATAGTAATAATACTGTATATATATCATTTCTAACTACCACTTTTTTTTCGTATCGTGTGTTGCTTCACAAAATATCATTCATTCATTTTCTATACCACTTATCCTCATTAGGGTCGTGGGGATGCTGGAGCCTATCCCAGCTGGCTTTGGGCGAGAGGCGGGGTACACCCTGGACTGGTCGCCGGTCAATCGCAGGGCACATATAGACAAAGAAACATTCACACTCACATTCATACTCTAATGGACAATTTAGAGCGGCCAATGAAGCGAACATGCAAGTTTTTGAAATGTGGGAGGAAAGCGGAGTACCCCCAAGAAAACCCACACACGCACGGGGAGAACATCCAAACTCCACACAGAGATGCCCAACGGAGATTGGAACCCTCCTGACTGTGAGGCCAATGTGCTATACACTCAGCCACCGTGCGGCCCACAAAATATCAAAGTAGCAAAAGTTGCATCCTTTCATTTTTCACTATGCGACCCTCACCGCAAAAATGTACACAATCACGGCCGTTTTCAGTGGCTGGTGAGCCCAACCTGCTACATCAGCCGAGTATAGAGTATATGCCCTACCGAATGTGAGGGGGGAACGTGAGTGAAAGAGCATCCTTCAAGAGATGCAAATAGGCACGACAGGGGAGGATCTGACCGATATCAATACAGATTGAGTCCCGGTGCGTTGTGTCGACGTTCCACCCTTCGCCCGTCTGTTGCTGTGCAACTACAGCTGCGTGGACGTGTCAGCGGATTCCGTCTTGTGGGGAGGCCGGCGGCCGACGGTAGCCGTGAGTCTTTTCCTGAACCTTTTGCACAGGAAGACGTAAATGAGCGGATCCAGACACACATTAGAGGCCGACATCCACAGTGTGATCTGTTTGGTGAGGTACAGCGCCTCCTGTTCCCAGCAGGAAGGCGGGCTGCGGGTCTGGGATAAGGTGTAGGGGACGCGAACAAAGTGGTAGGGGGCGTAGCAGATGACGAACACGACCACCACCACAAAAACTTTGGCTTTGGTTCTGCGACTGGCAGCGGCGGAGTTGCTTTGAGACGCTTTGTAGGAGTCGTAAACCGTCTTGCTGATGAACGTGTAGCAGAACACCATTAAGGCCAGTGTTCCCCAGAAGATCAACTGGAGGAAAATATCAACATTATGAATCCATCATTGGGGGTGAAGCCATCCCGTCACTGAGAGAACCCAAAAAACAATAAATGCTGTCCGATTGGGCAGGGATGTCCGAAGTGCGGGCATTGGCAGCTCGCGGCTGTTTTTCTAAATTGTATTTTTATCCCAAAAATATCATCTAAAAAAAAAGAATACAGTCAAATTATTAATAGAAAAAAAGCCGTAATCTTATTGTACACAAATAACTTTGGGCACCCCTGATAATTTTCAAGATTTTCCTTCATAAATGATTAGTGGTTTGGGTCAGCAATTCCAGTGAAATATATCATAGAGCAGACAAACACAGGGATGTTTGAGAAGTGAAATAATGATTTTAGCATTTACAGAAAGTGTGCAATAATTATTTAAACAAAATTAGGTAGGTGCATAAATTTGGGCACCCCGACAGAAAAATGATGTCAATTTTTAGTTAGATCCTCCTTTTGCAGAAATAACAACCTCTAAACACTCCCAAATGAGGGTCTGGATTCTGACAGACGGCATCTTTGACCACTCATCTTTACAAAACAGTCGGGTTTGATGTTTTCCGAGCACGGACAGCCCGTTTTAAATCACACCACAGATTTTCAATCATATTCAGGTCTGGGGACTGAGATTCCATTCCGGAATTCTGTACTTGTTCCTCGGCATAAATGCCTTCCTCGAATATGAGCAGTTTTTAGTGTTGTCGTCTTGTTGAAGTATCCAGCCCCTGTGATTGTGGTCTTTCATTACCTCACTATGTTCCTCACAGACGAATCTGACAGCTCGAATTTCTGAGCTAGCTTTTTGTATCCTTCCCCCAAAATCATGATGTTGAACAATTCTTGTTTTCAGGCCATTTGACAGTTGTTTTGAGGCTCCCATGTTGCCACACAACTTGCAATTAGCCACGTCAAATACCCTTTCTCCTGACTGGCATGACCTGTGTATGTAGGTCTAGGGTCAATGAGCTTACCAAACAAATTTTCCAATAATTAAGTACTCAAATCAATAAAAGAACAAATTTATGCAACCGCCTAATTGTGTTTAAATAATTATTGCACACTTTCTGTAAATTTCACTTCTTAAATATGACTGTTTGTCTGCTATATGATCCATTTCACTGAAATTGCTGATCAAAATTCAAATTCCAGAACTGAATTTGGAATTTAGTGGTCATTCTCAGTTAAATACTGGTTCTGTACGCATGTGTTGCTTTACAAAATATCAAAGCGGCAAAGTTGCAGGCTTTCATTTCACTATGTTGGAATAAGTTAGTACACCCCTGCCCTATATTGACATAGAGCTTGTGAACATCTTGCATTAACATCATGCAGCATCACATAAGAATAATAGCAAAGGAAGAAGTCTGACGTGTGGTTCTGAGTTTTGTCTATATGTGCCCCCCAGAAATATTTAGGTGGCTTGCCAGATACCTGACACAAGTAGCCGACTCCTTCATGCCACTGCAGGCCCAGTTTGCTCTTCAGGGAGGCGCACTTCACTCGTCCTTTGGAGTAGCGTGGTGGCTGGTTGCTAAGAATCGTATTGGGGAATGTCGAAAGCCCTATAACGATCCAGACGACCACGCAGATCACTTGACTGACCCGGACCCGCTGCAGGGTGCCCTTCCCAAAGGGCCGGACTATCTTCAGGTAGCGGTCCAGGCTGATGAGACCCAGCAAGATCATGCCGATGTACATTGTCATGTAGAAGATGACGGCAGAGTAACGGCAGTAGACGGCCCTCAGTCGACCTGAGCCCACACCGAAATCGCTTAGAATCTTCAGCGGCAAGGTGAACGTCATCAACAGGTCAGCCACCACCTGTTCAGTGCAAAGATCCCGTGTCACCCATCCCGCGTGAACAGTGCGTGACATGCAAAACACCTCACCACATTCTTCAAAAAGACCACAAATGTTGACGTGCTGGGGATGCTGAAGAAGATCCACGCAGCTACGGAATTCAGTAACAGGGAGACGACGAAGATCACGCTGTAGAGACAGGGCATCACCGCCTCAGTCACGCTGGTGTTCCAAACACACCTGGAGCCATTACTCAGTGAGGTGTTCATCTTCAGGGCTGCGCTCCCAGCTGGGTTGATTACAAAAAGAAGGATTGGGTGACGAGGGTGGAAGAAGGACGACACACGCCGCTTGAATGACAATCAGAGGAGCGGCCAATCCTCCAGCTGACTTGCTTCATCATCATCTATAAGATGATCTAGATAGGTCATTTGGCAGAACTAATATGTGCGGAATATGTAACACAAGTCCTGCCTTTACAAAGATAGTACTGCTTAGTTTTGTGTGGGGTAGGTGTGCTCTACGTTGTTTTGATGCACCCCTTTTTTTTCAAGCCGGCACTCATACCTTCAACTTTCTGCTTCTCCAGCCCTTTTCTACGTCAATTTATCTACATTTGGAGTCAACTGTAGTTTGGGACGCCTGGCGGTAGGAAGGACGCAAACAAAGTTGGATTTGACAAACGGGATGACATCACTACAATCAAAAGAACCATCGGAAGCCCCCAGCTGTGGCTCCGCAAAGTGCACTGTACTCACACACACGCTCCGAGCAGCCGGAGTGACCCCAAAAGAGGTCTCCAGCAAACCTTCTGCGTTTTTCCGAACGCTGCGGCACCATGCTGGCATTTCAGATGGCTTTAAGGTTTTTGGAGTGCATGATGGGAGTTTTGTCCCCTCATTGACACAACTAGCATGCACAATTTCCCTGAATGAGAATGTTTGTTTACAAGTCTGCTCGGGCAGGAGAATAAAGAGGTCCTTGATGTGCTCACCAGCACGGTACTGGTTGTCTTGCCTCGTAGTTTTTTTTTCAATTCTAAGTAAAATGATCAATTCCTCATATTGGCCTTGCATCCCTGCTGTATTTTGAACATGCTTGGCAGAATTACAGTGAGAAACAGAAAATCCGGTCATGAATTACACTTTTGTTGCACATTTCAACGTGTCTGATAGGAAGGAAAAAAGCAGAGTTTAGACCAGTATGTGTGTGTATGCCAGTATGGGAGCAATAAAGCTTTTCAAAAATGCCCGAGGGAAGAGTGTAAACATCAATTATTAATTTCAACGATTGCATTTGCCATTTCATTTATTTATTTTATTATTTCCACATTTTATTTTGTAGACAAAGAGACAAAAAGGCTCACTCTGTTCATGCCATTGTTGCAAGGAACGGACTCACCAAGGTGCGGGAACCAATGACAAAGTGAGGCAAAAGTATCCAGTTGATGTATTGAGCGATGAACTAATTGGTTTAACATCGGCCCGGGCAGATTTTGGTTTGAACGAGAAATCTGTTCACAGTTTCATCTCGTGACACGAGAGCCTGTGACTGGAGTTTCTCACTGGAGTGTCATTTTGATGGATTGTTGTGTTTTTGATAGCAAATGTTGAATTTCCCAGGTTTGTGTCTTATCTCAGGGTTATGAGCATGTTTTCCAGCAAACGCGGTTGCGTCATCGTCATCCGTACACATGATGCTTTGTGTCATGTGACAATAAAAGAGCATTTTTAAAACCCTTTCAATAACAACTGCAACAACATGCCAGTCTCACCCAGGGTGCCACAACAGAAGACATCACGGTCTAGCAAAGCATGCTGGGAAGCAGGAAGGGTTCGCGGAGACGCCACAATATTATCGATCACATCATCTCAATACAACTGACAGACACGATACACAAAGCACGCTGCAGGAATACCCACACTACAGAAGCAACATTCTAGTAGACCAGGTAGTGTATATACCAATAGCGTTCGGATTCTCAAAGTAGACGAGATGACGGAATAGATCACTGCTATTTCACAAAATAGACCAGTAACAAAAACACCCGACCGCAAAACGTGAATTTCCACGATATAGGATTCAACATTATTAAATTTAATATTTACACAGTAAGAGTATAGAAAGGCCATTTGTGACATTATTAGAGCCCTGTAGACAAAAAATAACACCCCTACTGTCACAGTTAGACTCTTATTATTCTTTGTTTACATCACTTTGCAAATTATAGCAAGCTACCAGTTTGAAGCTTACCAGTAGATTACCAGATAGAAATCCTTATTTCTCCTAAATTCAAGAAGGCATTTCTACTTCCACCACCCACTTCCACACGGAATGGGAGGAGAACTTTTTTCACTCACGTTGGACATGCCATGGCTGACTTCATGCAGTGTTAAGGTAATCATCATCATCATGGTCATATAATATCTCAATGTTTTGTGTTCCGGATACTACATATCACCTACAGCCCAAAAGAGGCCTTGCACTAGACTGGGTCAATCATTTTGAAATTAATTTTGAGTAGATTAATAATAATAATAATTAATTATTATTACTTAATTAGTTTGTATTAATTATAATTAATAATAATATATTTGAAGTAAAAAGAAAACTATGTCTGGACAAACAAATGTGTTAACCGAATAAAAAAAAACAATGGTCGCAGTTTTAAATGTTTATTGTCCCTCAAATTGACGCTCAAAAATATTATTGTCAATATTTTGGGGACCAAATAATCTATTTACGATCATTAATAATAATAATAACAATAATAAAGCTCACTATTTACATCCCGCTGTTCTTGGATTTTTATGATTAAAAATAATTTATAATAAAAAAATATATACATACTGTATACTTCAGGACAAATGTGTGTTTTTATTAGCTTTTTATGTCAACAAATTAGCTTTTTCTAGTTACATTGTGCCTTTTTGCTTTAGTTTTCTG
This sequence comes from Oostethus manadensis, assembly GCA_024372805.1. Classification (NCBI taxonomy): domain Eukaryota; kingdom Metazoa; phylum Chordata; class Actinopteri; order Syngnathiformes; family Syngnathidae; genus Oostethus; species Oostethus manadensis. Next base: position 121,620 of record QODF01000135.1, read on the forward strand.
CTTTTGCTGTTTTTTTTATTTCCGCACTGACCCACGCATGTTTTGCCACCACGGCGAGCGTGTCTCGGTTCTGTTGGTAAAGGGCTGGGTCGCATTTTAGATCCTAAGACAGCGCAGGAAAGGGAAAGACGTGTTCGTGTCGCACATAAACATTGTGGATGATGGGCAAAATACCACAACCAAAACACTGTACCTTCAAGTGGTAGAGGGCAAAACCCGAGAGAGCGGAGAATTTAGGAATATAAGAAGATAGAGACAAGAAAGCAGACATTTTTGCTGAGATTCTAACCCGCGCAAAAAGCAGACACGTACTGTATGGTCTATTCCCAGAAGAGGACAAGAATGAAATGAGGCGTTCTTACCGTCGTCCTGCGTCTGTCTGAGCGGTGGGACACTTTGGGGCTTGAGGAGATAAGCATATCAGGCAGGGAAGCGGGAGAAACACGATATTTCAGAAGAAGGAAGACGCGACATATCCGATTCTGCTTTCTTATCCGCAGGAAGTTGGCCAAACAGAGAAAACCCAAATGAAAATGCGCTCGTGTTATTTTCGTTCTTCACTTCTGTCCTTGAAGGCCTTGTGTGTGTGTGTGTGTGTGTGTGTGTGTGTGTGCGTGTTATCTTACAATGAACCTTCTGGCGCTACTGTCTCAGGCCCGATGTCTTTGCCAGGCTTCCTGTCAGAGAGAGACTCGCTCCTTGCTCACTTCCTGCCCCACTTGTCCCCTCAGAGGTCAGTTGCCTGAGTGGGCCAGTTGACTGATCCCGTGCCGGGACCCTCATCCAAGAACCGCCTCCTTTGCAGGCGAGACAGACATCAGCGCAAGGGCTGCTGTGGTTTTTCGCCGTTAGAATGCTGAGAAAAAGAAAAAACTGATAATCATATTCGATTCTGGAATTGATGCATATATGTGGGTTATTGATTATGACGTCGTATTAAATGTCCATTTTTAATATTTGGAGAACATGATGGTATCATTTCCTGTGGGACTCGCTGGCTTGGATGCGGACCAAGAAGGGTGACTGGTGGGAAAGTGCAAAGCAGTTTGCTCGGGAGGAGGGCAAAGTTTAAAGCAGCTGTTTTGAAAGAAGTGTGGGGTCCCCGGGGGGGTGCAGCAGCTTGAGGAGAAAAAGGACCAAATATGGTGGAGCCTTGGTTAGCATCATCAATTTGCTCTAGAAAGTCCGACTCTTACCGAGATGTAAGCTAAACTACGAAATAATATAAATCCAATGACATAGTTTTACACGCGGAAATGCAAAATGCATATAAATGAACGATACCGTAAATGTCCCGAACACACGATGGGACCGCGAGATCAACAACCTTTGTCCTCAACACCACCTTCCTGTTTTGCCATGACTTATTTTTTAGATGCAGTAGTGTTTCTTACCTCCATAACCACAAAAGGAAGCCAAATAAAGTTACAAGTGCAAATATTTTCAATAAAGAAGGTGAGAAACAAGTCAAGACATTACTCATAGCAAAACACTAAGGTGGGGTACAACTGATAATATGTATTTATTTATCTGTACAAACTAAACTTGAAACCGAAAGCAGGAAAATGCAAAAACACGGAGAGCAGTGAAGTGTAGTGTTGAGTGTAATAAACCTGCACATACTGGCAGGTTTACACTAAGATTTAAAGTACTCTTTGCTTCTCACCCCCCCGACAGTTCACTGTCCTTCCTTAAGAGCACTTCCTTAAGAGAAGCACTTTCTTAAATGTTCATTTACGCCTTTCACTTGTCATGTACTGTATATGCAAAAACTTTTTTGACATCAAGCAAAAAGCATTCTAACTGGGACGGACGCTAACCGAGGTTTTATAAAGAAATGCTGTAAACCAAGGTAGAAACCTTCTTTACCGTAATGTTTCACAAACAAACATCAGTCGACCTGACTTGACATTTCTCACTTTGCTCAGTTATGTGGGTACCAAATGCAGTAGACACCTTCAGGGGCCCGACAAGCACGTGTGTGCACGAGCGGAGCCTAGAACTAATGGACCTTTTTTCTGACGATTATAAAACTTTGAGGATATCTTTATTTCCGGCAGATGTCATCTGATTAGGAAAAATGTCTTATTTGAGAATAATAGCAATATTGTCAGAAAAAAGAAAGTCATTTTTAGTAACTTAAGAGACAATATTTGTCAATAAAACATTAAAAAACAAACAAAACAACAAATAACATTTTTGGGGGGAAAATTGAGTTGGGGTCCAAATAGTCCAAAGTCCAAATATTATGGAAAAAAAGTCATAATTATGAGGAAAATTGTATTTACATTTAAATCTGAAGGACTAGAAATGGAAAATACAGTCCAAATATTTAGAGCAAGAAGTTGGCGCTGCAGGGTCTGCAACAAGGAACTATCATTTCCTGCCCGGGTGTTTCTGTACAATCGCAGGGTTCTTGAGAAGTGGCCGGAAGAGGCATTGTTGGTGCAATGCGGAGATGTCACGTGTGCCTGAAACTGAAAGCCCATTTTTGCACCCACGCTGAAGCAGAACTTCTTACGTAAGCAAACAACCATAGTGACCTCTGGCACTAAAATACGGTCAGCAATCGCTCTCGCACTTCGGTGGGAATCCTTTGTCACGTGACTTCCCAGGCACTGCAGCTACCAACACGCGCTCATTATAAGAAATAGAACTCCAATATACGGTGTCGGATCATATCAGCAATCAGATCCGCTGTTAAAACCCTCTTTTCATGCATTTGATGTTCTGTTCAAGCTTTACAATGACTACTCTACTCACTCATTCATTTTCTATACCGCTTATCCTCGCGGGGATGCTGGAGCCTATCCCAGCTGGCTTTGGGTGGGAGGCGGGGTACAGCCTGGACTGGTCGCCAGCTAATCACAGGGCAGACAAACAAACATTCACACTCTAATGGACAATTTAGAGTTGCCAATGAAGCTAACATGCATGTTTTTGGAATGTGCGAGGAAAGCGGAGTACCCACGCACTCCTGGGAGAACATGCAAACTCCACACAGAGATGCTGAACGGAGATTCGAACCCCGAACCTCCTGACTGTGAGGCCAATGTGCTACCCACTCGACCACCGTGCGGCCCTGTTTTACATTTTTAAATCATGAAATTGTAAATGGATGGCAAAGAAAAAAAGCATTGAAGATAACAAAGTATTGCAAACGTTTGGAGTGAAGTGTGTAGAATAAGAAAATTAGGAACCGTGCATGCGGCACTCGTGCATGCGGCACTCGTGCATGAAAAGGCAGCTGGCTATGTGGGGATGTTGCAAGAGGCATCGCTGCAGACTCTTTGGTAATGACTGTTTTTTTCAATGCATTCAGTTTCGATGACTTTGGACTCGACTTGTGCGATTGGCTGGTGACCAGTCCGTGGGTGTACCCCGCCTCTCGCCTGAAGCCAGCTGGGATAGGCTCCAGCATACCTCCGCGACCCTCATGAGGATAAGCGGCACGGATGGACTCGCCTTTATAATGTTTTCAATTAAATATCAATATCAATCAAATAATATTTTTGTTTAATGCTAACCCCTCCTTGAGTCACAATCTCATCTTTCACGCGCAAGATTAGAGTTTTTCTTCCAGGATGGTGACAGGATACGTGAAGCCCCCATATACTTTTATCACATACTTTCATGATACAAAATGAATACACATGTATTCAGTGTGTTTATTAAAGAAGGCTTATATAATAATAATAATAATGAGTGCAGAGTGAAATGTGGTCATGATAGCAGAATCAGCCTTTTCAACCAGAGAAATGCAAATCTTCCAAGTTTGAGAGTAGCTGTCATTCATACTTTTGTCACGAGGGGGCAGTATTTAGCAGCTAACTATTTAGCAAGTAAATGGAGGCCATACAGTCCAGTCCACCAAACACATTCAATGGTCACATTTTATGTTATTTTAATGCAGAGCCTCCTATATATATAAATATATATATGTCGGAGGGAAATATTTAGATAATGTTATGTTTATCATGTATATGTATATCAAAGAAAACATTGGGATTTACATGCTTTTCATTGGACAACAACATGCATGTACTTATTATAATATTGTTTTACATGCTCACTTGCTTTTGGCTATCAATAATAATAATAATGGATGCCAGGTAACAAGTTGCTGAAATGTAGCACACAAAGTCAATCCAACTTTATTTACAAAGCCTACCAAAAAGTGCAAGCACACACCACAAGTGACGGCTGCTTTATGGTAACTGCAAGCCCATGCAAGGCTCGCAATACTACAATTGCAATGGCATTGCCAACACAATCAGCAAGTGTTGTGTTGCTGGATCCCGGATGCAGATGCCCTAACCCCAACCCCAACCCAGAGGAAATCACCGGCGTGTCTCAAGGCGCTGAGCTTAAGAGGTTGCTGGTGCGATCACTAGCAGGTGCGCCTGCAGCCAGAGCGCATGGGCCTGAAAGAACCAGGAAACACGGCCAAAAACCAGGAAGAGCAAGGGTCAAAATAACAGCATGACCCGGCGTGTAGCAAACTTTTTTTAAATCGCGGTTATTTGGTTCCAAAAGTTCAGTGCTGGAGGAATATTTTCATAGTTAAAGAACTGAAAACTTATTGTTATTAGAAAATATTTGACTTGGAAATGTGTTATTTTTTTGTTTAAATGTATTGTATATAATGTTACTGAACAATAACAACGGAATAAAATAATTCTTTACATGAAAAGGTGCATCAAAAAGACACTTTTGAAAAGTAATTTCATTTATGTATTGTTTGTACTTGTTTACATTTATTTGTTTACATTTTAAATTGAAACCGCCGTCTCTGTTTTTTTTAGGGTTTATTGTGCCTGTGGTGAGATGATTCGAACCTGCAGTAAAAGTCTGGTGCTTGTGTATCCCGCCGAACGTTACAGTCCCATTACCGACACCTAGTGGCCAGTGCTGAACACTACATATCATTGGCAGCGTCTTTCAATGCCGGATGTGTGTTTAAAAAACCGCGGTAGGTGCGAGGTAACAATGCTGCATAGCACCCCATGCACCACAAGCCACATATCCAAAGTTAAAGCGTGCGTCACAAATCGCTGTTTGAACTCCTCCCTCGCAGCCGGCTGCAAGTGCCGGGGTGCAGGCGCAGGGTCTTGAACAAGGTGGTCCTAAAGGACCTGCAGAGGAAGAAGTAGATGAGAGGGTCCAGGAGGGAGTTGAGCGAGGACAGGAAGAGCGTGCTCTCTTTCAGCTGGAAGAAGAAGAGCTTGAGTCGACAGTGGAAGAGAAGGCCCCGGGTCTGGCTCATGGTGTAGGGCACTCGGGCAAAGTGGAACGGCACGAAGCACACAAAGAACACGGCCAGCACCAGAAAGACGTTTGTGTTCATTTTCCTCTTGGCTTGCTGCACTTGATGGCCGTCAGGGCTGCCAGACTTGGCGCGGGAGTGGGACTTGTAGAGTTCTTTGGTGATGAGCGAGTAACACAGGACTACTATCACCAGGTTGGCCCAAAACACCACCTGACACACATGATTGACCACCTCGTGCCAGTAGAGCCCGGCCCGGCCCTTCAGGTCGCTGCACTTGAAGTACGGTGAACCGGGTTTTTTGCTGGTGAGAACCACATTGGGAAGGCAGAGAACCAGGAGGAAGATCCAGACCGTGGCGGAAAGGAGTTTGCGACGGGCCAGGCGAGCCGCGTTGGTGCCCTTGAAGGGCTCCAGGGTCTTCCTGCAGCGGTCGATGCTGATGAGGCCAAAGAAGAGGATGCTGATGTACATGGTGAGGTAGAAGAGCACGGAGGAGACCCGGCACACGAATATCCGCAGGCTGGTGGAGGCCATGTTGGAGTCGGATAAGACCTGGATGGAGCATGCAGCATAACGGGAAAATGAGTTCTAGAAATCATATTTCTGCAATCCCCTTTGGGTTGTCCTCAAAATGTTCCGGAAGATGTTGATACTGTGATACCGATCTCCTCACAGTCTCAGACTTATTAGACTAGGGGTGCCCAAAGTGCGGCCAGCGGCACACACAAAAAAAACAACAGCAATGGAAAAATCGGCAGTAATTTCACAAAAATATAGAAAAAACAAAATGTTATATTCTAATGGGAAATAACTATTATCTTATATTATTATATTAGAAAAAAATTATTAAAATGACTTAATAAAATAAAATAAAAACAACAAAAATGGAAAAATCGGCAGTAATTTCACAAAAAAGAGGTCAAAATATTAAAAAAACCAAAATGTTATATTCTAATGAGAAATAACTATTATCTAATATTATTATATTTAGAAAAAAATTATTCAAACTAAGAATAAAAACAGCAGAGATGTAAAAAAACAGTCATAGTTTCATGGGAATAAAGTCAAAATCCATCCATCCATTTTCTATACCGCTTAACCTATGCCGGGTTGGCTGGAGCCTATCCCAGCTGACTTGGGGCGGATAAAGTGAAATATGAATAGTAAATAATGCCATGTTAGGAGCGCAGAGTTGAAATATATTTTTAGAAAATGAATGTTGTAATATTATGAGAAACAAAAAGGTTTTTTTTTTAAAATTTTGATTGTGGGAAAGATATGATGTGACAGGAATAAAGTCAAAATATGAAATATGAAAAAAATGTTTTTCTGAGTGGTGGTAAACGAAACAAAACAAAACCAACAACAAATGAAGTTGTCATTTTTGGAAAATTACTTATGTCAAAATATTAAGAGAAAAAAGTTGTATTTTAAGAAAAAAAAAGTCATAATTTGAAGACATTTTTTGCAGCACAAAGTTAAAATCTAAAAAAAAAAAATCCCTTTTTTTTTCCTACAGATCCCACACCCGCCCCTGCGAAAACTCAAGGGGGACGGAGGGATGAAAACGTAAACACTTTTATTTTGAAGGTTCACTTTGCACACATGCATGCTTTCCAGTCCAGCTGCTGTTTCAAGTCACATTCCCAGCGCCTTCTTCTTCTTCTGCTGCGTCATTGTGCCCCCCTGCCGCCCGCGCAGCACACATTCCTGCTGCGGGTAGCAAATCTATGCGGCTGTACACGGACTACTCCGAAGTCGTTTCCTTTTAATGCTACGCTCCCTTGGGAGGACGCACTTCAAAAGGCAGCTCATACCTTGAAGGGGAACGTGAGCGTCATGACCACATCGGCGACCACCACGTTCTTCAGGTATATGACGAAATGCGAGCGTGAGGGGATGCGCAAGAACACCCACACCGCCAGGCCATTGAGCGGCAGGCCCACCAGGAACAGGACGGCGTAGAGGATGGGAAAAATCACCGTCTTAACCACGTCGTCCCGGGAGCAGGAGGCGCTGCCGTTGCCGTAGGAGACGAGTGGAGTTGTGTTGCGCTCCATGAGGGTGTTGTCTGCAAAAAGGACAATCTGCTTGAACTGACCTTTTGTCCAAGGGGTGAAGCTGATGCCAGTTTGGATGCCAAACACTCACCGTCCCACTTTGGACTTGCCTTTTGACTTCTGCTTTGTTTTCCGCTGCTGACTGCGTCCCAAGCTTCATCAACTGCGACCAACGGGCCAAAGAAAGCGGTTCCGAGCTAGACACTTCCGTCACTTCTCCTTTGGTGACCCACTTCCGCTCGCGCGTTTCCCTCCAGAGGAAAAGGACAAGCGATGCATTTTGTGGCAATAATTGCCTCCCACTGCTGGCAGTGCCTCTCAAGAGGACTGGTTCCAGAACCATTGCAGTGGGTCCGAGTAGGAGTCCGACTATATCTGGCCAGAACTTCTCCAGGTCACGCACATGGGGGGGGTGACTTTGCAGCAAAAGTTATGCTACAAGAATAAAGTCAAAATATGATGGAAATAAAGCCTTCAAAATAAAAATATACAAACAGACAGTTAAGAAATAGTTAACAATAAAATTTTTACAATAACAGTCAAAATAGCAAACGAAAAAAGTCACAGTTTTTCAGGACACTCACTCTTAGTACCAACAAAGTCAAACATTAAAATAAAAATGTCATATTTTTTTCAAGAAATAATGATAATAATAATAATAATAAGAAATAGTATATAATAATTTTGGGCCAAAGAAAACTTATAATACTGTTGGAATAAAGTCCAAATATTTTGGCAAAAAAGTCAAAATATTACAAATAGAATGTTTACTAAGATTATGGAATAATGGAAAGAAAATGTAATTTTTATGCACTAAAGCCCAAATATATTCTTAAAACAGTTCTAATCAACAGAAGAACTATTTTATATGAGAATAAACTCATAAAAATTAAATTATTGCGAGAAAAAATGTCATTTTAGTAGCAAAGAGTAAAGAAAAAGACAAGAAAGTAAAAAGACAAACAAAAAATGCCATTTCTGAAGTACGATTCTTTATTTATAAATAAAATATTTGGTAGAAAACCTTCTAAATATGCTTTTTAACATTATAAGCGTCCTCTGGACATGAAATAACACCCCGAAATTCCCCTTTACACTCCTATTACCCAATAAAGCAGACACAAAAACAGCAAATAAGACATTTAGAAAGTGTAAATAAGTGTGCTCCCCTCAGGAGGCGGGGTGAACAGGATGGGGGTTCAGAGTTCAACAGGCCGTGTTGTTATCGGGAATTTTTATTTGGGAATATTGTGCCTGTTGTGGCATAATTCCACACCGCAATAAAAGCCTGCTGTTCTGGCGATCAAGTCTGGGAACGTTACTGACACCTAGTGACCGGTGTGAATGACTACATGTCCTCAATGTCTTTGAATGCGTCCCCTAAATGCCTTATATTTGCTCTTTCAGACATTTTTATGATAATGCTCCACATTTGCTAAGTATGCTTTTTTTTTTTTACTAATAATAGGCCACATGATTTATTCATTCGTATATTTTACAAAACCCGCAAGAGCGTGAAGCCATGAAATGCGAACCACCATGTTGCAAGGGACGACTATTACACAGGTGTGCCTGAGGTTGGCCACAATAAAAGGATTTGCTGTGAGCGCCATTTGCCTCAAACAGTTTCTACACTTTATGTACAACTTTTACTTGAAAAGTCACATTCTTTGCTATTATTTGAGGAAGTGAAACCCAGCTCCTGCGTGTGTTGCGTTCCATTTGCCATCAAATGACCTTCGCCGGCCTCTAACCTTATTTTCTGCGCCATCCGGCAGCGGTGCTGAAAAACTTCCTCCGTCTGGGGCCCAAACTAAAAGGTCAGCGTCATTCACTTCCATATTTTGCACAAGTGCACATACACAGCAGCTTTCACTGTTCGTCCATACGTGCCAGGGTGTACCCGCCCCTCGCCCAAAGTCAGCTGGGATAGGCTCCAGCATACCCCCGCGGCCCTAATGAGGATAAGTGGCATAGAAAAGGGATGGATAGAAAGTTTAACCTTGAAAACTTGAACAAAGGGAATAAAGTTTTGGGATTTAAAAAAAAAAAGTGATAATATTACAAGAAGGTTGACATAAAAAAACAGCAAAAATGAAAAAACTGTAATGTTATGACAATAAAGGCAAAATATTAAGAGAAAAAAGTTTCAATTTCATGAGAGGAAAAAAAAAAATTTAGTTTGTTAAAAGAAAAAGTATGTTTAAAAAATATGAATATTATGAGAAACACAAAAGGTTTTGGAAAATTAGGTTAGGGATAAAAGTTTTAATATTTTATACTGTAAATGCCAAATATTACATCATAGTTAACCACAAAACATTTACTCATTCATTCATTCATTTTCTGAACTGCAATGTAGCGAGCGACGACTGTAAAAATCCCAATATTATGTAAAATGAAGTCATGTTATGAAAAGAAGGATTACAAAAATTATTTAGGAAGAACTAACATTTAAATGTGTTTGATGATCCGAAACCCAAATGTGACAAACATGCAAAAAATAAGAAATGCACGCCTGTGTATTTCAACATTCAACCGGCAACCCGGATAAGCGGAAGGAAATTATTTTTCTGTAATATTTCAATATTATGCTACTACAATTACAATATTTTTGTTAAGGTCAGTTGTCCATTTTGCGCTGTCACCTTTTGACCTTTTTTGTGTTTTCTTGTAGATTCCTTCACTCCCTGAGTGAACAATTTTTCCTCCATCCTCCAAAAACGACGACTTTTTGTTGTTGGCATATTTTGACATGATTCTTGTAAAATGACTGCAATTTTTTTCCATTTGTTTTGTTAAAAACAAAAAGTTATTCTATTAAATTCAATTGTTAGATTTTGTAGCAGGACAGTAAAAAAACAAGACAGATGCACGGACTTTGGGCCCCTCGGGGGTACTATATTGGGTAACTACAGGGGTGTTATTTCCCGTTTAAAGGGCTAATCGTGTAAAAAAGGGTTTTAGAATGAGATAAACCAGTTTTCACAAATATTGTATTTAGAAACAGGCAATCAAATTCACTTTTCCAAACTAATTACCGGCGATAAACGAGGGATTACCGTGTTGTCAAGCCAACAAATTCCCAAGAGTGAAAGCTGCACATAGCAGTCTCCATCGCCTACTTCTCAGACTGACAGGAAGAGCGGAATGAGGTGAGGAACACAACACGCCGCTCGTCTGCATTTCCATTTAGCGCCCCTGGGAGGCCCCCGGATCAACTTCCTACGCACGTAATGCTTTTTCCTCCTTCCACTTTCCTCAGCCTCCGAGTCACGACTGTCGCTTTTTCTCCAAACCGCAGGTCTGCCGCTGAGCAGCAGACACACTCCAGATAAACAAGCGTGGCAAACAGGAAGCTGACGAGCGCAATCGCCCTTCTGGAAGAGGCGATGGCGAGGGACGCTGGTGTCTGGGGGCAAACAAATGGAGGTCACGGTGGTGCTGCGGCCGCGGCCGACTGTGACCTCTAACCCTGAAGGGAAAAAGAGTCACAGTCGATCATCTTGTCATCGGCAACACACGCCGACATCATCTGGTACCGCACGCAAGGTGGTCCAAATTTGTGACTAGATGTTTGTGTCTGTGCATGCAGTTCTAAAACAAGACTCCACGCGGTCAAAGCGTGTGGGCCGCATTCTTTGTTTGAACGGTGTAAGGTTTCCTTGCGGGCAGCTACTGTGCCGGGGTCTGGGATCCACATGGCCGTCTCCGAGCTGCCCCCGTGCTGGGAAGGCAGGACTACAGACACTCTTCTGCACTAATGCAGACTTAGATGCGACTTTTTTAGATGCATTTTGTGAAGCAACATACGCAGATATGCTAAGAAGTTCTAAAGTCCGGTCTTCGCTACTCTGTGGCCTGACAAGACCAAAGCTGACCTTTTTGGAAGGTGCGTGAAAACTGAACGCCACATTTCGGAAAAAGAACATCCTACCGACAGCAAAACGAGGTGGTGGTAGTGTGATGGTCTGGAGATGTTTTGCTGCTTCAGGACCTGGAAGAACCGGAACCATGAATTCTGCTGTCTGCCCAAAAATCCCGGGGGAAGAACGTACGGCCGTGTCTGGTTGCGACCAACTTGGGTTCTGCAGCGGGACACTGATCCAAAACACACCAGCACGTCCACCTCTGAATGGCTGAGGAAAAACATAATGAAGACTTCGGAGTGACCTATCAAAGTCCCGAGTAGAATCCGATTGGCATGACCCTAAAAACCTTCAAAGACCCTCCGATCCCGTTTCCTCCACAGAGACTCATTGCAAGTTATTGCGAGGTTGCCGCTCAGGGTGGCCCAACCCCTTATTAGGCTTGAGGGCCAATCCCTTGTTAGGTACTACCCTACTCGGGTAGGTTTGGATTTTTCTCTCCCATAATAATAAAATGTTTCATTTACAAATTGCATTTTGTCTTCACTCGCTTTGTCGTAATTCAACTGCATCTCAGCTTTGTGATGAAAGTGAAAAAGCTTATTTTCCCCATTTCTGCTGTTTTTTTGAAGTTGCTTTTTCTCCTCAAATAATGTTTGTGGATTTTCTTTTTGTAATATGACTTTTCTGCCATAATATTTTGACTTTGCTCCTCTCATATAACCTTTTCACCAAGCTAATTTTCCAAAAACTCTATTGTGTTTTTGTTTGTCATACAATTAGGACTTTGCTATTATGGCAAAAATAACATCTTAAAATTTTTTTTTTTCAACATTTTTATCATTTTATTCTCATGAAATTGTGACTTTTTTCTTATCAGAACTTTTTTTCTTAATATTTGGATTTTATTCTCATATAATTACAGCTATTTTTTTTACATTCCAGCTGTTTTTTTGTTTTTTTTTAATTTTCCAGCAATTTTAACTTTCTTCTCGTAAATTTTCCTTCTGTAATCTTGACTTTATAGCCAGGAAATTTTAACTTTATTGTCATAACTATTTGTTTTTGTGTGTTTTTAATTTTATATTATAATATTTCTAGTAAATTGTAGAGGCTACTAAAATGATGTTACTTTTTTCATAATATTTTGAAATAGTTTTTGTGACTTTCTTGTTGGATTACTTTTTAAAAAAATATATATTTTTCCATTTTTGCTTTGTTTTATTATTTATAGTATTCTTTATGATTAGCTTATATTTTTAGAATGTGCGGCGAGCCAATCAAAAACATTTGCGGGACGCAAATGGCCCCCCAGGTCACACTTCGGACATGCCTGGTTTATTTTTAGGAGATCATGAGAAGAATGGATTTAAGAGTCTATAACCCCCAAATTATTCCCCCAGAAGGCTTCCACACACTTCTCATGAGCCCCTTGCGTCCGGTTTGGTCCAGGTTCAAGAGTGGTCTGCTTTAAAAGGAGACACAAATATACTGTGGTGGATCCATTGGGCTCACCGGGCTTCCGGTCTAGCAGCAAATTATGTTGCTGCTTCCAAGCTGGTCTCCTGGCAACTGCTTCGATCCCGATATTAAGAGGTCTCTGTTCTTGGGTCTGGATTTTCACTAAGAAATCCTCCAACACAGCAGGTAATGGACAGCAATGTTTTTCTTTCTTGCAAGAAATCTTCCCAATTTTCCAGTGGATCATTGTTGACACTTCATTACTTGACCGTTTTCCTGGTGAAAATTCCCGCCATGCAGAACAACACTTCCTGGGCAAGCCAGCTACCCCCACAAACAAGTAAGACCACATGTGAGCATAACTCGTCTCAGTGCAAAGGCTTGATTGCCGCAACATGCAGCTTTTATTGCAGGTTTGAATGATCTCCTAACAGGCGCAATAATCCCTGATTCAAATTCCTGATAAAAACACCGGCTGGTGTTGTGGCTGTAAGCCACGCCAAGATAAAAGTCAACTTTGAACCCCTGATGTCACTTCCTCCACGAGGGTTCTCAACTGGTTGGGCAGGACCCAAAAGTGGGTCATGAATCCATTCTGGGTGGGTCGCAGACAGTGCATCAAAATGACATTAGAATATGTAATATGCATCCACTGTTTGAGATGTCGGACTTTGGCTTAAATAAAGTATAAATAATTGAAATAAATACATGAATAAAAACATCCATTAAAAAAAGACTGTATATATATATAAAACGACTTCGATAAAAGTGTAAAAATAAATAAATGACCACTGGAAGATGTGGATTCTAGGTTGAGACAACACCAGTCCTAGTGACAAGTCTTATTTATGTCCGTTTAAAAACAATTCCATCTACAATATTGGGTGATACGAGAGTAAAGGTCACTATAGGGGTGCTAGTTCATGTCTAGAGTGCTCTAATATTTTCAAGTGAGTTGTTTTGTTCATATAGTCAAGCATGGTGGTGGTAGTGTCATGGTCTGGGGCTGCATGAGTGCTGCTGGTACTGGGAAGCTGTGGTTCATTGAGGGGAAATTGCAACATGTACCGCGTTGTTGCCATCGTGGGCATGACTGGCATGCATTTACCCTTTGTGGGCACTTATGATTGAACCTTATGACCTCTACCTAGCAACCAGTGGCTGGGAAAAAGAATTAGAGGGGAGTTGGAACTGGAAAGACACCAGTGAGCTTTCTTCGGGTACAGCAATTAAGCTGGTACCCCACCGCATTTCTCCAACAGAATCAAAACACGACCGCTAATACGCTACGTGCGTGCCCAGCAGCGGCCGGGAAGGTCATTGCGCTTTGACCGATCATCCCTGGCATGATGTGGAGAAGCGTCTTACGGAGAGGAGAGAAAGACAACCGATCCCTTTGAGAGGCTGACCTCGCATATTTGACACAGCGACTCTGTGTGCTCAGCAGGGCGCATGAACGGGAAGACATCTCAGTGTCAGATCCTAACTCCGCCGATGGAAGAATACCGAGCCGTCCGCACTCGCTGAACAATCCGTGGAGGTGCTGAGTCGCCGCAAAAATGCAAATGCAGTTTAGACCGGTATGCGAGCCAAGGGCTAGGGAGAGAGATGCAATGCAGCAGGTGGGATAGAGACAATGTCGTGAAAAAGTAGCAGCAGATGCAGGGGGTTGGCCTGCAGCACGTTCAAAAATTGGGGGAGGGGGGGGACTGTCTGGATGTTTGTGTTTATGAGATAAAGTCAAACAAAATTAAGTCATAATTACAAGGATAAAATTCCCAAGAAGAAAACGGAAATAGAAAAAAAAACAGCAGTTCATTTACAAAAGTCATGACAAAATATTAGGAGAAAAAAAGTATTTTGTGGTTTGTATTCAAAATTCTATTTTTTTAAAAGTAAAATTATAGGAAACAAACAAAACAAATCAGGTTGTGGAAAAAGTCCCAATACTATGAAAAGAAGACCTAAGATTATTTGGAAAACAACAGCAAAGTCCAAAGTTGATACTAATAATAGACTTTTTGACTTATATGACAGAGATTTTTCTAAAAATATAAATCACTTTTTAGCATTACAAAATAGCAAAGGTTCAAAGTTGCATCCGTTCATTGCTCAGTCTGTGGCCTTCCTTTAACACAGGGGTCTCAAACTCAACTTCCTTGGGGCCGCTCGAGTCGGGCTGAGGCGAATTTAAGTTTAAAGAAAATGTAAAATCCAATCTTGTCAAACGTCTTTCCGGATTTTGTCAAAAAACAAAACAAGATAAACAAGGACACCGGTGTAAAGAAGTTATGTGCAAAACTAATACTAATGTTCTCAAAATGATCAGTTTTTCACTCATTGAAATCTGCTTGCATCAAGCCTGGTCGATGTCACGCCCCTGAGAGCCATATACCCCACCGTGATTGGTAGGTTCTTTACCGCCGCACACAACACTGTAAAAAGTGCCACTGATATAAAACTCAAGGGCCGCACTAACATTACATTACTAACATTAAACTTTTTTATAAGGGGGGGTTTGGACACGCCTGTGACACAATTTATGCTGTATTGTATCTTACTGCTTCTCAGTGTGCTGCACTAGCGGGATTACCATCTAAATTACGCTGTGCAATAATCCGGCAGTGCTTAGCTGACTGTTTGGGTCAATGTTGAACATAAGGTTTGCAGCAGTGGACTCCATCCAACGGATCACCCGGTTGTTCTCCAAGGGCCAAAGGAGCACATCTGCATTCAATCAGATCGGAGAAGCCCCCCACTGCAGTGCCTCTACTGTACTCAGGTACTCAGGCAAACTACGGTATTTGGGTCTGTTAAAAATCTACAAAGCATTCCTTAAAAACAGACTAAATAGGAAAGCCGAAACATTAGAAACACTACAAGCACAATAATAAACATTTTGATAAATAAAAATCTCTGACAGTGTCGGCATGGGAGAGAATTTCCCTACAAAGTAGAAGACCTTTGGAAAATTGGCCTGAGCAGATGTTTGTGACAACCGCAGCGTAACACATCTTCCCCGAAGACGGCGTGCAAAGACGAGTCCATCTTACTTGTGGCGAAAAGGCTGACGTGAGGATTGTGTTACTCTGGTGGGAAATTCCATCATCTCCGCAGGTAGACGCCTTCGCGCGTTCACGGTATTCTGCGCTTGTCAGTGCGCTGGGAATACCGCATGCGATTAGTCTTTTCACACCCCTCACACCTCAGCGACTTTTCCGTGGGGAGCTGAGCGGCTGGCGGACAGGAAGTGTGGGGGGTCCGCGGTGGCGTTTCAGTCATTCGTGTTTTTGGTAGGGATTATTGTGCCTGATCTTTCATCCATCGTTACCTGAAGAAATGAAGGTTGTCAGTCAACAAGTTTGCATGTGGGAATGAGAAGGTGCGTCCAAACCGTAGTTTGACTTTATTCTCGTAACACTCTAACTTTTCCCACAACCTAATTTCCCCCAAAATATTTGTTGCATAATATTACAACTTTTTTCTTGAATATTATTATTATATTTTGATTGTTATTTTTCCTCATAATGTGACACTATTCTCGTAAATGTAAACTTTTTCCTAAAAAAAGGGACACCTTTCCCCTGTTTTCCTCGCCCATCAATGTGCCTTTTGCTCACTTCCTTCCAGTTGATCAGTGTTTTGGGCACGGCCCTGGAGACGGTGCAAAATTTGCTAAAAAGTCAATAACCTTGTGTTGCAGCAGAAACGGCTTGTTTGTGTTCAGGTTCTTCAAGGTAGCCAAGAAACATCATTGTGAGCAAAGGCGCTGTATGTTTATCCCACAAGAGAGTACGGGTCTTTAGCCGGAAGCTGTGGTCTTTCAGGCAGACACAACACACACTTCCCTTCTGCAGCCGCATAATAACCACATTTCAAATGATGCGATGCGTCTTTATTTACCTTTCATGTTGGAGGTTTCAAATGGAAAACGCCACATTTGAAACCTTTATTCATGTTAAGGACACGATCACGGCTGCAAACCTCTCCATCCACAGAAGGATAAACTGTTTCGAGGAGTGACACACGTCATGTGGCTTCCTGCATCCAGCAATTAGCCTGCATCCCGACACTCACTGAATCCAATCAATACCTTCTTTACTTCCATGTCAATTTTCCCCTGACACAACCTCACAACCGGTAACCAATCACCGCCAGCAACTATGAAGTTGTGCAAGAGGGAAGTTGATCTGCCTTTTTAAATGGGATTCATTCAGCCACAATTGCAGTAATTTAAAGGGAAACTGGTTCCAGTTGCTCTTACTGCAGTGGTTCGCAATAAGTGCATGTCATGCAGGGGAGTAAGGGTTTCCACGCCCCCCCCGACTTGAAATACTGTTGAGAAACTAATAATATCTATTTATTTGACGGAACTCGAAACTGAAACCAGACAAATGCAACAAAATAGAGAGCTGTAAAGCACACAAGCATATTCAAATTGCATGATGAGTACAATAAATGTGTACATGTTGGCAGGTCGGCACAAACATTGAAATTCATCCCAGCTTGTGGACCGTGCCCGGGCAAGGGAAAACAAAGTCCATTGTTGTAGTCAATCATGGGTGTCTTTTGAGACACTCTTTGTCTGGTCCCACGGTAGGTGCAACAATCGCTACTAAAAACAGGGGGCAACTGTTGCAGCCATAGCCCATGCCAAACCCAACTCTGAACACTAAGTGACTTCCTGACCACCCACCACTTACTCAGCTCCCACAGGGAACACATTTATGGCGACACACACAAGCGTGAGTCTTATTTGTCACATTGCTGTGGAACCCGCGTAAGTCAGTCCCGTTTAGTTCCAAGTCCTAATCCACCGTGTTGCTGCTTAAATCGACACACAGTCCATGGACAATTGCTTCGGTCGACATAAACTTTGAGGTCCAAAGGGGTCATTTCATGAAATATTAATCAGTTATCATTTGTCGATATAAGTGGGTGAAAAAATTGGTTCTACTGTATTCATTTCCCAAACTGTTGCCCAAGGGTTGGTGTTATTATCAGAGATAAAAATTGCTTCACTACTGCAGTAATTACCCATTTCTAAATTAAAATATATTACCATATTTTCCGGACTATCAGCCGCGACATTTTTCACACACTTTGAACCTCGCGACTTAAAGGATAATGTAGCTACTTTATGGCTAAAAGAACTCCAGTTCCATGTTAATATGTGTTTAATCTGACAAATCTTAAGTAAGTTTAGTAAGTCCTTGGATCGCGTCAGCTGTTGAACGAGTGGTGCCGGGAGCTCACTGCTGGGTAGGATTGCAAGGTTTACAGTGTGTCTTTCTGTGTAAACAGACACCCGCAGCTTATAGACAAGTTTGGCAGATATACAACAATGTACATTTCTCTTTGGTAATGGTCTTGAGAAGGAAAACTCCCGAATACAAACTCCCAAACCTGTTTAAATGTTTATTATTCCTCCCGTACTTGAATAGGTTTGACAAGAGATATACTGTATCATTACAGATAAACACAATGTATAACATTACTTTATATTCTTGTGTACAACACAATACATTCTTTAAAACTGTTTTAACCAATTATCTGGAGAAAAAAAGACAATCTGCTTTCAACCAGAACCACAACCACTGACATTGTAGCCAATAAGACACACTGGTATGAAAAAGCCTCCTTCCTGATTTCTTTTTTTTTGCATGTTTGTCACACTTAAATGTTTCAGATCGTCAAACACATTTAAATATTAGTCAATTACAGCACAACTGACACAAAGTGCTGTTTTTTAAATATTATTTTTATTATCTTTTTTTTTATTAGGATAGAAAACATATCAAAACTACATGACCTTGTCTTAAAAAGGGATTGCCTTTCCTGTAAAAACATAACTGAGATTAATTGAGATCTATCAGTCTGAAAAAGGTTATAAAGCCATTTCTAGAGCTTAGGGACTCCAGCAAACCATGATGAGAGCCACTATCCACAAATCGCAAAAACAGGGAAGAGTGGTGAACCATTCCATGAGTAAATTTATCCCAAGAGTGCAGCAACGACTCCAAGAGGTCCCAAAAGACCCCACAAAACCATCCTAAAAACTGCAGGCCTCAGCTAAGGTCAGTGTTCATGACATGACAAGAGAGACAGTTCCAAGACCAAAACCACAGCTGGAAAATAAGACCATCAAGGATTGTCTTAATTTTGCCAGAAAAAACATCTTGATGATCCTCAAGAGCTTTAGGATATAGGTTTGTGGTCTAATGAGAAAAAAGTTGAACTTTTTGGAAGGTGTGTGTCCAGCTGCATCGGTGTAAAAGTAACGCAGAACTTCATAAAAAAACATCATACCAACCATAAAATATCGTGGGGGACAGACATTTTCGGCAATTTATCACAAACGCTTGATTGCAGTTGTTGCTGCTGAGGGTGGCCCAAGTTGATAGGTTTAGGGTGCAATCACTTTTTCACACAGGCCTATGTAGGTTTGAATTTTTTCTGCCTTAAAATGAAAACGTTTAATTCATTTAATTGTCATTGCCTAATATTTAAATTTAAAGATCTGAAACATGCGAGTGTGGCAAAAAAAGAAATCAGGAACATTTTTCCACACCACTGTATGCATCCAGTGTAAAACAATATTCAAAACATTCTTTTTTAATTTAAAAAACGGACAAAATGTGATGGTTTCCACTTAACGGGACGGTTGGGATTTTTTGACACGAGGTAGGACGGCATACACATCAGCAGTGTAGCGCATCAACAAGTACTCCCCCCCCCACCTCGTCCCGTGAGCTGTGTTGGTCCGTTTCTGGTGTTGAGTAAAGTAGTCTCTTAAGTTCAGCGCTTTGCTTCCCAAGACAATATGTGTTCAAAAGAGTTTGCATCACAAAACAGTTTTCCACGGAAAAGCCAGAGCTTGCAATCGGTCCGCGTTATTTTTTCTCTGTTCAAATTGCTGCAATCGATGCAATCTTTCCATTTTCTGGGCCGTAACAAGAAGAGTATGCAAGAATCGCCTTGCGTATTCCATTGTTTTCCTGTCACAAACGTTACTATTACGCAACGCTGGCCTCTTGCCATAATATGAGCTATAGCGTGTGAACCAAAGGGGCCAGGATGAAAGCTTTGAGTGTGTAGTGCACACTTGAGCGAGAACGGTTACGTTCCTTCACGCCAAGACAGTGGAAGAAACCTGTTTGGAAGATTTCTGCTGATCCAGCGCCCCAGGTCAGAACTACCTTCTAGCTATTATACTTGGAAGAGGCTAGACGTCCAGTGTCATTTGGAAATCAGTAAAAATAAGATGTCTTCTCACACCTACAGTTGTGGGTGCAGCTCATTTGAAATAGTTCAGCATCTGTGTATTCCTGTTTACATACCGTAAGTATCCCTTCGGCTTTTTGCTGAAAGGATATGTTGCCATCCCTTTTTTCGTAGTCAGACATGTTCACTTTTACTACCCCAACTATTTTGTGACGCAAATGGTTTTCTCTTGAGTGCATATTTTTTGAGATGCAAAACTCTTTGCTCAGGAGACCCCGCCAACTAGCAAAGACGATTTCCCTCAACATCAAAAGCCAACCAGAACTTGGCCCGTGGGACAAGGTGGGCGAAAAGTCACTGTTGATGCACTACACTGCTGATGGGGATGTCATACAACTTCATGTTAAAAATCCAAACCATTCCTTTAACATATTTTGACAAAATATACATAATTGCTATTAAAGAACAAGTGGTTGACAAGACTGCATGGGCTGTGATTGTATCCAAGGGTTTCCAGCACCACCCCCGTTTCTTACTTTGGGTTGGACTACATGAACACATTCCGTTCCCGGGAGAATCACCACACATGAATGAGAACCACCACCTGCATAATTTCCCAGACTATGTTACAATAACTCAGCACCCCCCACCCGCTGTGTTTGTCAGTTAAAATTGTTTTGCTCTCTTGTGTTATCCTCATTTAAAATTAATCTTTTGGAATTCTGTTTAAATGTACATACAAAAAGGCATTACCTTGCACACCCAAGTGTTTGTACAGCCTGACTACTTCTTCCCTGATTTATTTTCCTACAGCACATGCACGTATACAGCCTTCAGGTCTGTACCCAGGTGGTTCTTGGCCAGACACTTATAAGTCCCAGCGTCTAAAGCTGTGAGTCTCTGAATGACAAGTGTACCCTGAGGGTGAAGCAGTTCACTTCCCATCGGTCTCCCTCGTTGTGCTGTTGACAGAATTGAATAATTAGGCAATTCCCAGGTGATCTCTGGTTTCGGTAATCCAACAGCAGCACAATTTAGCTTTACAGGCATCCCACTCATGACACTCAAGCTAGGGGGTGGCATCATAGTGATGCGTGGAGGGTAGGCGATGACAACAACAGGCACGGTTAGCGAAGCCTCCCCCGCATCATTCCGAGCTCTGCAGACATAGTTCCCTCTGTCGTGGAGAGTGGTGTCTTGGACAACAAGAGTACCGTTCTCTTGCAACCTGTAGCGGCCCAGGACTTGAGGCCTCGTGAGAGTGTGGCCCCCAGGGAGGGTCCAGTAGACCCTAGGTTTTGGATTTCCATCCGCTAGACAGTGAAGGTGTAGAGGATCACCAAACATACTGCGAATGACGCCCCTCGGCCTCGTCAGGATGAAAGGCTTCTGCCCAACATCCAAAATGATGAGCTTTTCTATGTAGCCCATAATATTCTTGGCACCACAGCGGTATTTCCCAGCATCCTCAGTGCAAGCGTTATAAATGACCAAAGTCCCATCACGGGAGTTATTCCCACCTGTACGACGTGTTCCGTTAGGCAGGATCCAGGTGATCTCTGGCTTTGGGTGTCCATGAGCAGAGCAATTCAGAACAATGGTTTTCCCCAATGGAGAGACAATCCGTTCGTTGAAAGGGTTCTTAAAGATGGGCCTTTGGGGCGTACTGGTCACATAGAGCTCTATCACCATTACCGCCTCTCCTCCATCATTCCTGGCCATGCAGATGAACTCTCCAGTATCGGTAGCACGTACATTACGAATTTCTAAAGTTCCATTATGATGGACATTAATTCTACCACCAAAGTATGGTGCTCTCAAAAATATGTTATCGGGCATTATCCAAGTGATTATAGGAGTGGGATTTCCTTCAGCTTCACAGTCCATAAGCTTCCTCGAATATTTTGTGGAGAAATCTTTTATTACAGTCCTATTGTGATGGTAACCATTGATCACTGGTGGGTTACCATCAATTTCAAGCCTGTAGGCTTTTCTGTTTTCACCAGCAGGGTTGCGAGCCATACAAACATATTCTCCGGTGTCCATTGGCTTTACATTCCTTATATCTAGAGAGCCATTTACGTGCAGTAAGTATCGTTCGTTGGATGCTGTGATTACGTCATTGTTAGGCAACGTCCACAGGATCTTAGGTTTGGGTTTGCCAACTGCGTCACAATCAAAGCGGATGTTACCTCCAGGCTTCAGTCTGACAAAAGTCTCACTTTCTTGGCGGATCTTCGGAGCGTCAGTCACCACAGTGATATGTACGTGCATCTCATCTTTTCCCCCTTGGTTCTCAGCAATACAGGTGTAGTCCCCTTCCTCTGACATACTGACCTGGGAAATAATACGTAAATGTAAGATATTCGAACAGGATTAAGGTGGAATTATGGAAGGTGAGAATATACACTATATAGTGTACAGTACATATACTGTATTTATTAAGGGAGGCAGAAAGACTTGCTTACTTCATTTAGGTAGAGCGTTCCATTGTCAAATAGAGTGTAGCGGCGTATTCTCCGTCCTCCGCCGGAGGAATCTGCCTGCAGAGCACTGTTAACGAGGGTACCGTCTGGAAGTCCCCAGGAGATTTCTGGCTTTGGAGCCCCGGAGGCTTTACAGTCAACCTTTAAGTCATTACCATAGAAAACTTTCTTTTTGGCATAGAGCTTATGCTCTATCTTAGCTGGCTTCATTGACACCTTGACCCTCATAAGTTGTTTGTCATCACCAGTTGCACTTTTAGCAGCACAGTGATAGTCGCCTGCGTCTTTATCAGTCACAGAGTTAATGATGAGTGTGCCATTTTCCAGAACCTGGAATCTGCTACCCATCCTATGGAAATAAATAAAATGAGAAAGGCATAAACATTATCAAGGTCAGTGAAGGCAGATTGTTGTCATATGCATCTACGTAGCGTTCATTAGACACAGTGCATGTGTTGTGTCCAGTTAACCGTAACTCCCATCTTAAACTACACTCTATGTAAACACGTAAGCGGTGGGTGAAGTCTGTGAAGTGGGGTCTGACAACCAGTCAGTACCAGTCAATGACCATCATTTGCCTGACACAATGCATCAAACTCCATCGCATAGAGCTAATCAGTTTGTCGAAATGTTTGTTGAATGTTAGTCTACTCCTTTTCAATGGCAAAGTGGTTGGATATTGGCTGGAACTAGAACACGTTGGCAACGCGAGATGGACAGGCAAATTGGTGTGGCGTTTGCTTTGCAATTTGTTGTGGTTAGGAGGAGGCTACCCTCATCAATGGCCATGAGCTTTGGGTACTGACTAAAAGGACAGGACTGCGGGTACAAGCGGCCGAACTGAGTTTTCTATGCAGGGTGGCTGGGCTTTCCCTTAAAAATAGGGTGAGAAGCACTTAGAGAAGCAGTCATTTGGGAGAGAACACTGCTCCTCCACATTGAGAGGTGCCAGATAAGGTGTATCGGGTATCTGGTCATGGCACATCTGATGCCTCGGGGAAGCCTCGGGGAAGACCCAGGACACGTTGGAGAGACTATGTCTCTCAAATGGCTCGAGATCGCCACGGGGAGCTGGATGAAGTAGCCGGGGGAGAGAGAAGCCTGGGCTTCCCTGCTTAGGCCGCTGTGTCCATGACCCGACCTCGAATAACCAGATGAAAATGGATAGATGGATGGATAGAACATGCTGTCGTATTGGTGGATGGATCATCTCGGCAAAGGAGAACTGCTCACTAACACAGATTTGGACAGGTTTGTGAACGGTATTTGAGACAATTTGGCCTTCTTGTGTGCATAGAAAAAGATTTACATCTTTGAGTTCAGCTCAAAAAAGATGGCCATACAAAAGTGTAGCGTTTAGATTTATTTTCAGTGTGTTTAACAGCAAAATGCACAGAGAGAACACACTGTTCAAGAGGAAGCGCCTCAGTTTTAGTAATTTCTGCAAATTCAGTAGCGGAATCTTACCTGTGCCACTGGTCCACCACTGCTTCAGAGGGTAACCTCCACATAATCCTGGGTTTAGGGTTTCCTTTTGCTGAGCAGTCCAGTTTCAGCTGATCTCCAAAATACAACTCGGTAACATACTGAGATGTTGCCACTATTTCTGGTTCAGATACTTTGTTCTCGACGGTCAGAGTCACCACCCTTCGTTCTGAGCCTGTAGAGCTGGTTGCAATACATTCATATGTGCCCTTATCCTTTGGAGTCACATCCTTGATCTGCAGGGTTCCATTCTCATGAACAGATATTCTCTTGTTAAAGGCAAATCTGTCTGAACTGACTACCAAACCGTCATGCAGTACCCAGTGAATCCTAGGTTTAGGGTCGCCTTGTCCTGTGCAGTGCAGCCATAGGTTTTGGTTTAAAACAGCCTTCACCTGCTGACGTTTCTCCTCCAAGATATTGGGTGGAGCAGCTACCACATGCAGGCGAACTGTGGCAGTGTCAGCTCCAGCTGGGTTACTAGCAATGCACTTGTAATGACCTCTATCAAACACAGACACCTGTGTAATGACTAGAGTCCCACCAGCCATCACCGTCACCCTTCCATTTGCTGGGTTTTGCCATCTTACTTGTGTCCGGTTTGCCAGAATCCAGGATATCGTGGGTGTGGGTCGACCCTCGACGTTACACTTCATCTCCACAGTGTTTCCTGCATGAGACTTCATCTCACGCATTTTAGGCTCGAGGATACGTGATGGGTAAGCTACCACAGAAAGGGTGACAATAAGTTTATCGGAGCCGTGATCATTCTCAGCAATACAGAGATACTGGCCCTGGTCCTTGATGTTGGCATTCCATATTGCCAATGTGCCATTGCTAAACACCTCAAACTTGCCCATTCTCCCCTTGATGGTCACCGTGTTTCCTGGAAGGAAGAGATCAAACATTCTGGGATCACAAGCACATTCAAAGACAAGAATTTACAAATAAAGTTATTGAATGGCAATTGCTTATACACACAGATATACAGATTGTACAATGGATAGTGCAATTCATCATCTTTTTAATGAAATTCAAGAGTATACCTGTGCTTGAGAAGCGTTTCCAGGATATTTCTGGCAGAGGATCCCCAACAGCTTCACATGGGAGGAAAGCATCGGAGCTGGACAAAACAGTATAACTGCCTGCATTGCCACCAACTACCCTGGGTTTGCTTGATGCAGCCTTAGTAGTTTGTTCAAAGCCAGCAACAGTTGGACTCATAGTGTCATGTACATGTTGCACATTGTTCCTGTGGTATGTATTGGTGTAGGTTTGCTCTGCTGTGTATATCGACATTGTAGCAAAAGAAATGACTGTATCTGCACTTTCTTTGGCACTACTCTGAATAGTAGGCCTGGTTTTTCTTGCAACTGTTGTCTGATCATTATTGCTCCGTGTTGGGGGTCTATAAGTACTGTGGACGCTGTTCTGAACAATTTTATAAGGTCCCCTTGATGTAGGTGGCATTAGTGGTGTTGAATGGAGGAACGGTGTTTTGGTTGGAGTATAAGAAATGTCCCATTCGGCTTCTTTGTAAGCATATGTCTCCTGCTCTGTTGTCCCTGAAGTTCTGTTTATTGGCCTTGATGGTGTGTGCATGGGTTTGTAAACATTCTTTTGAGGCACTACAGTTGTGTGGATTATCCATCTGCTGGTAGAATACAATTCAGTTGTTTGAGGTTTATTTAAGGGTCTACTTCCCTTGAAGGGTCTTCTTCTTCCTTTCCGACCTCTCTTTCCATCGGATCCTCTCCTGGTTGTAGAATAATCATCTGGGAGTCTACCAGAGCCATATGTAAATTCTTTGTCAGACTTTCTCTCTGAAGGTGGTTTTACCGTTGGTGGCGAGGCAAGCGTTAGTGATTCTAGTGGTGTTTCAGCAACGGTGGGGTAATACGTAGGACTAATTGTAGTTAGATGCTGGACACTGGGCTTCAGATTTGACAGCT
Source organism: Oostethus manadensis (assembly GCA_024372805.1). Taxonomy (NCBI): domain Eukaryota; kingdom Metazoa; phylum Chordata; class Actinopteri; order Syngnathiformes; family Syngnathidae; genus Oostethus; species Oostethus manadensis. Next base: position 147,426 of record QODF01000135.1, read on the forward strand.
CAAAATCTGCAGAGAATGAATCTCCACAGTTGTCATCTTCAAATAAGCTTACTGTGGTCTCTGTTTTTCGAGAAAGGGTAAGATCCTCTGGTATAGTCAGTGGATGGGAAGTGATGGGGGGCAGAGTAGAAGGGGATGTAGTTACTGTTGAAATCTGAGGAGTTGTTAAAGTTTCAGTGGTGATAAATGGTTTCCTTTGTCTTTGAGGTGTCTTTTTGCTGCCTTCTTTCTCTTGTCCTCCAAATGGCTCCTTACCTGTGGTAAAAACAAACAAACCCAAAAATAATTAGTATTCTTTGTATTGTACTGGGTGCGAGGTGAGCATATATTTATGGTTAAAGAAGATGCGGTCTTCGTCTTACTCCTGTTCTTGCATGGAATGTATTGTTGTATTTAGTTTGCATAAACTGGCCTTTGTTTTCTCGGCAGTGCATTGCCATGGAAAGCACAAATAAATTAAATATACCAATTAGTCCTATTATAATATATGGTCCTTGAGTAAAAGTGATTGAAAGTGATTTAGGTGACCCTGTAAAACAGCGTTGATCTTGTAGCACTACAAGACAAGGGTCCCAGACTATTGCCACCAAATCCTGGCCCAGCACTGGTCCAGGGCCGCATAAAAATAAAAAGAACCAACACATTGACACGTTTAAAAAAAAATGTATTAAAAACTTTTGCAAATTAGGATATTCTACTTTAAAAACAAACTCCAGGGTCATACGGATGCTTTGATGTGGTGCTTTTCTTTGTCTTATGCATTGACAAACGACAACAACAGCAAATTCCTATATAAGAAATGGGGACTGCTGCTGTAAGTGGGAAAAAATGGAAAAGTTGCTTACCTTTGGAAATTTCAATTCTGTATGGTGCTGTAGTATTCTGCTCTGATGGCTGAATGAGTTTATTGATAATGGACTGTATCTCAGTTATCCTGTTGGGTTTTAGAATTCTTCTGCGACCATGGAACGTCCTCCTGCTCCCCCCTCCTCTATTGTTCTTGTGCGGAATGATATGAATGTGCTGCTGGGAGATGATGGTAGACCCCAAAGGTGGAGATTTTATTGTTTGCGTTGTGTGGAAGGTGATTTGATCTTCCCGCCTCTGTGTGGTGGTGACAGCTGTGATGGTAGACTGGCTTTCTGGATCCGAATGGACAAAATACTCGATGGGGTCTGTGCCATCCCTCATTGGGGTTACATTAGGATCAATTGTGGATGACAATGCTGCCTCAGTGGATGTGTCTGGTTCTGCAGGATGTTCTCCGGAGAACTGGAGCTGAGTTTCTTGTGAGGAATCTGTGAGAGTTTGTGGTTTGGTAGTTTTTTCAAGGGAATAAAGCTCAGTAGTTCCACCAAAACTAAAGCTTCCTGTGTTCTGTGAAACGGGGTCAAGTGGTGTAACTTCCTCTCTTTCACTTTCCACTGGAATGTATGTAAATGCAGGTTTTTGGATTCTCGTAGAATCTCTTGCTAGTTTGTTCTCTTTGCTGTTTTTTGGGGTTATGCCAGACTGTCTGTTTCCTGTCACAAATACACTACCTTTTTGGCCGTTTGGCAAAACTGTAGTAAGCAAAATCAGATTGTCATCATGTACCTCACCAGAGCCAATTTCATTATCGTCCGAAAAATCAGTCTTTGATTGTTTTATCATCTTTCTCACTTTTCGAGTTTTTTCTTTAGCTTCATCTTGAGCCTTCTTCATGAATTCTGCAAATTTCACAGGATCCACTTTCCTGGTTGCTTTATCAAATACCCTGTTGCCAAATGTGTGTCTGTTGCTAAATGAAGACCTTCTAACTCCCATTCTACCACCTGAACCCCCTTTTCCCAGTAACCTCAGTTTGGGATGAGGTTGACGTAAAGGGATACCCACTGATTCCTCAGTATCTCTGTCAGTGGGGGAGACAATTAAAGTTGAGTCCACCTGGTTTTCCATCTCCATCCCCGATCCGTCCATATTAAAAGCTGTCACTGCTTCAGAGGGTTCACTTACGATCACTTGAGAAACCAAGAGGTCAACTCCCAAATGATTAGAAACCAAACACCGATAAAACCCCCCATCCCTCTCAGTGAGACCCTCAATCAGCAGGGTGCCATTTTCATGCACCTCCTTGTTTCCATGGGGCATATCCAGTACGGAGTGGTCGGGGAGTATCCATTCTATAGAAGCCTCAGGACTTCCCGTGGCGCTACAGTCAAAAACAACAGTCTCTCCTGGTCTCCGTGATATCTGGAGACCATTGACATCGGCCTCCTGTACATCAGGAGAGAGAACCGTCACTCTAAAAACTAGAACGTCTGCATCCAAGTAGTTTGTGGCAATGCAGCAGTAGAGGCCCGTGTCCGACACCTCTGCACCCCGAAGAGTGAGTTTTCCTTCAGCTGTGATTATGACCCTACTGTCCTCACTCGTGTAAGGGGCTCGAACCTTAATTCCTTGGGGTAAAATCCACTCCAACAAAGGCTTGGGCTCTCCCCGGACTTGACAGATAAGCTGTGCCACGCCACCTATATTTCAGATTGAAATACATATGACAAGTAAGTTTTGTTTAGCTATGCATCAGTGCAATCTTGATCCCTAACACCCACCTGTTATTACCGTGTGTTCAGTCTTGGTTTTGTTGTCTTTTTTTATCATGGTCCATGAGTAGCTGTCCTTCTTAGGGGCTGTGTTTTCTATACGGAGGTTGACCACAGACTGGTACCTGATGTGCAGAGTAGAAAAAGTGGTGGTAGCACGGTCGAGCTGCAGGTTCACCTCACCTTGCATCAGCCATGCTGGAAGGGCTTTGATTGCAGCGTTGATGTTCGAGTGTGGCTCATCCTCAACCATCTTTTGACTATATTTGTACACCATTTCTGGACTTTTAGCCAACATCGAGCCTCTTTCCAGTCTCATGGGGGCCTCGCTGTAGACTGCCAGGACTGGCCACAAATTTCGAATGTCTTCATAGTCCGTGTTACAGACCAAAGAAGTTGTGATGCTTGCTGTAAGTGCAGTGACACTGTTACCCGCCTCCTCTTCCAAGGTAAGTGAAAGGTTGTCAAAGTGAGACGGCCTTTGGACAGTGCATAATAGGCTGGCAGCACTGTGAAACTGGTCTGTCAGGTTCATATGTATGGACCCGAGTGGGGCAACAAAGTCCCTTGGAGAAACTGGTGTAAAATCTCCTTCATCCAAGCTGATGTTGTTCTGTTTAAGATAGGAGTGGATCTGGGGTTTAGTGCAAGTGAAGGCATCAGCAGGAAGAAGAGAAAGGAGTCTCTTGTGGTAAAGGGAAGGATTATCACAAACAGGACACAGCTGGCCTTGCGGATACCTCCTGTCCCGCTTGCATTTGAGCACTCCTGTAAACATTTGAATCAAGTGTTAAGAAGTAAGATTTTACACGTGGTCATGTTATTAGGAAATGTGAGGAAAGAAATGACTCGCTAAAGGCCGTAAAATGACACCCCCATTCAGGCACAGAATGTATTCATGTATTATTTGCTTTGTTTTTGCCAAGTTGGAAGTTGAGCTTTTCCCTCACTTTTAAGTATTGACGCCATGTAGGAGTTTTGACTTTCATTCTGTTTCCGGCGGGTGGATAATGACAACTGGGGATGAATTTTAAACAAGGGTCCATTACAGATAATGAATTTTTGTGGCGTATGAGCATCAACGGAGTACAGCGCCATAATCACAATGAGGGAAAATCCTCATTGGGTAAGTACTTCTTTATTCAGTCTTCACATTCTGTGATTGGCCGGTCACACACAGCGACCGCCCTTGGAGCAGCTGGAGTGGGACACCCACGTGCTTGCCGCTCGCACTTTGTTGGTAGTTTTCAGATCATGAGTGAGGTGCGCTATTGTACGTTTCACTCACTGGGGGCGTTTATGTGTGGCCATCGTACAAGGCTTGTGCAACCCACTCACTTTGAAGGCAAGATGGGCATCCTGGCGCCCTATGGCACCCTTGGCTGTCGTCACTGGGAAAACCAGAGTGTACAGCGGGAAGAGCCGCCCGCTGTGTACAGGCAAGGTGCATTAATGTTGGATGTTTGAGCAGCTGCCGTGCATCCATGGAGGGCGGGAGAACCGGAGTGCTAGTGGGATGAGCTGCCCGCCGTGGGCGGTTAAGGCGTATTCATGTAGAATACGCTATGTGAAGCCGTCGTGAGACCACAGAGGTAAGAACCGCTTAAAGTTACTTGTTTCGTAACGTACGCGGCGCATTTGAAAATTTGCATTTGTACGGCTCGTGTTGCGTCAGTCACTGCCTGTGGGGGTTTTTTCCCGTCAGCTTGCTGCTAATTTGGCTGGCGATATAAAGTCAGTTGGAAAACTTTGCTTGTAGTACTGAACGCAGTGCTATTGAGACAAATACAGTGAACAAGGCTGACAGATTATTTCCCTGTTTGCCATCCCTGGATGTTTGCATGAATCACACAGATCATTAAAAACACATAAATACATAAAGCTTTACAGATCACTTGCACAAACACACAACTTGAATCTCAAATTCGAGGCTTTTATGTAGTTTTAAAAAAACAATAAATATAGCAACTTCTGATCAATCATGTCAATTTTATACTTCAAATTATCTACCATTTGAAACCCCGCCCCCTTCTGATTAAACCCACTTTTGGCTCATGCTGCACCCACTCCAAGTCCAGCTACGGATACAGATCATTTAGATGGCTGAACAGATACAGATACAGATGGTGGTGTACTCGCTCATTTATGATTTGGTTTGGTCTCAAATGCTATGATTTGCGTTGCTTCCTGTTTTGACATTCATTCTGTTTTTGGCGGTTGGGTAATAACGACCGGATCGAGACCAACATTGCATGTTCTCTCCAACTGCAACATTGGATCATGTCGCCAATGCAGCAATCGAAAGAAACACACAATGTTGGTCTCAATCAGGTCTTTATTACCCAACCGCCAAAAACAGAATGAATGTCAAAACCGGAAACTCCAATATGGCATCACTACTTAACGCCCCAAAAAGTCTATGCACCATGCGCCCAACCCGACCTGAATGGGTGAGAGGCCTGCCCTCTAGAGTTCGCCATAGTGGATTGCAAATGCTTCATTTTCAAAATCATGAAAGCTAAGCAGCTTTATGTTTTGCATTCTGCAGTTAACACACAAATTGAACCCAACTATGGCCTTTGGACTGAGGTATGTATCGAACCGCGAGGACGCTCTACTGTCACACCCCTACTATTTGTTCAGTCATACTGGGAATAAAATAAAATACAGTATAACCTCTAAGGTCAAACATAATCGGTTACAGGACAAAAACCAACATCAAATAATTACTTCAAAGGACGGACAAATATACAAAAATAAAAACCTAAATAATCTGTGTCAATACTACAGTAAATTCCGGACTATTGAGTGCACATAAATACCCACCAGGTTTAAAGAGTACATATACGTGTACATATATAGGCTGCAGTTGTTTAGAAGCTGCGGGTGTCCATGTTGGTAAATGGGATATCTACACGGAAAAACAAACTATTACATCGAAATTCTACCTACTCAGCGTCACTCGTTAGCTTTGATGAGTGAGGCATGAGACCCTTTTTCATCTGAGCTCAACGGTGCCTGTAGTAATTCTAGGCTTGATCAAATTTACACAAGATTTGTCAGATCAAAAAACAATCACTTCACTTTCAGATGTGATATTACTGTCCTCTTCTTTACTTCCTGAATCTGCACTTAAAGCGTCACTGGAACTGTAGTTCTTTTAGCCATTAATCAGTTGCATCATTGTTCAAGTGGTGGCTTACAGTCTGGAATTTACGGTAACTCCTTTTAGCATACACACGAAGAAGGTACAAGTAGCATTTTAACATTGTTTGTGGGCATACGAGTGTTAAAATAAATGAATTACTGTTCAGAGTAAAATGCAAAATCGGTACGACCCTCGGTCTTAACTTTAAATGTGAAACACGAAGGCGAGTCACAAATGTTCCTCAAGCATCCCATTTGTTCTTGTAATAAATGTAAGAAGTAATTTGATAACAAATGACTTGGCGTCCTTATATGCTCACTGCACTGAAGTTTTGTGAGGTACGCCGAGTCCTACTTGGTATTTTGGTGTTTTGAGTCACATTTTAGAAGTTTGTTGTAACTACAAATACGGTACTGCTTAAACTGTCATTCCACTCACCTGTGTGCCTCTGCGTCCACAGAGCAAACCATTTAATTCGACAATCACACCCCCAGCGGTTGCCGTGGAGGAAGAGGTTCTCCAAGTGGTGGCACCCTGAGAAAATCTCTGCAGGCAAACTGGTGAGAAGGTTGTCAGACAGGTAGATGGTCCTGAGCGAAGACACCTTGAACACCTGGCTGTGTCTGAGGGTGATGAATGTGTCCGGGTGGAGCTGCTGCAGGCGGTTGCCTTCCAGATGGACCATTTGCAGACTGGTGAGGCCGTAGAAAGCCTCTGGGCTGATGAACTCAATGTGGTTGTGGTCCATGTGGAGTCTCTGCAGACTCTGCAGGCCTTTGAAAGTCTGTTTGTTGAGTTCCTTTATTTTATTATAGGACATCTTCAGAACCTTGGAGAACATTACAGAGAATGTGTGATGTTTCTCCAAGGGCAGTTGACACATTAATAAAGAAAATGCTAATAAAACATTACATTTGTTTGAGAAAGACCCGTTCTCTTTGAGATGATTGTTAGGATGACTCACTTGTAGCGATCGCAGGTCTTGGAAAGTTCTGTCTTCAATACTGTGGATAAGGTTGCTATGCAGCATTAGCAATTCTAATTTCTCCAGTCCAGAAAGAGCATTTTCTCGTAAGACAGTTATACTGTTGTATCTGCGAGAAAAACAATACAAGGAGAAAATTCAGAAAATATGTTGCACTTTAATTATGGAAGCGTATGTCTTTATTTTGATCAGTAAAAAGTGTTTGATAAATGACAAGACCGATATTGTTTTCTACTGAATGTGATCGCAACAAAGCCCATAATGAAAAATGGAGTACCCCGAAAGACTCCTTTTGATTTGATTTTTCATACATTTGTGATGACACCGCATATATATCAAAAGCATCAATCATTATACAATTGTTCGGAATGGAATATTTTCCACTCTTTTGTACAAATACAGCAACATGCTTGTGCTTGTCTGCCACAGAGACGTAACATGCTCACAAGACCTTTCACTTGAAACTGGTATTACAATTGTTTGTATGTACTCCTGGTTGAATTAAAATGTAAATTATTTTTAAGACTCTTTAACTCTTTTCACAACTACCAGAAGAGAAAAATACCTTTTGCCATGTAAAGGGGCCGCCCTGAAAAAAATGTGATCTGTTCCGAATCCACCCTGAAATACAGTGTACTTGTTACACTGAAATATATGTCATGGTGGCTTAGGGCCCCTGTAAGACATGGACGCCGAAGGTCGACTATTTGCTTCCGATTACTGGAGCGGTGCAATATTAGACCTGTGCAGCCAGGAGGCCATTTCCAGCCGAGGCGTATTTTCTTGGCCCACAAAATATTCTGATAATAACATTTAAACACTACCCGTATCAGGGCAGGTGTGTGGTGAAACGAGTCGTTAGCCAGGTAGTCTCTAGCCTGTGTGGTGTGGCAAGGTGTCACTACGGCGGCAACGTAGTTCTTCGGTGTAACAATGTTAACAGCAGTAATACTACCATGTCGCGGTAGCTTGGTGGCATTATGTATATGGAGCGTTGTTGGCACTTTTTGGAGCTTTTTTTCAGAAGGCTTTATCGGCAGTACAGGTACGCCCCATTACGTGCATTCTAAGATGCATTATTGTAGTGTATTAACCGGGGGCGAATTTCCCCAAAAATGTAAACCCGCTTTATAATTACACGCTACCCCGGTGGAAAAACAAATGCATATAATTTATGAAAAATGTAGTTACCTTCCACTGTGCTCGTTAGTGATGTTGGCTACAAATGACTTAAGTATCAATATTTTGTTCATTTTGAACGAATCTCAAATGTGACTCAGGAAGAACGAATCGTCTCAGGGAGTGGTTCGTTCCGTCGCGCATGCGCGTTTGCGTAACATCCTATCTGTCCTGTAGTGGAATCAGTTCACCTGTTCAGAGTCTTCGGGTTTTGAGTCGTTCGTTCATCACGTGACAGCCCCATAAGCCTAACCTATGCTGCCTGAGCCGGAAAAAGAATTGATTAGTTCACCTCTCGAGGCTTCCGGTTTTGAGTCGTTCGTTCATCACGCGGGGCTGTCACGTGATGAACGAGCGACTCGAAAAGGGACAGGGAGGTGAGGTGAGTGATTCGTAGACAAAATACCCAGATAAACAACGATTTAATCTTTTCAGTTACTTATAGCAATATAATTTAGTCTTGTTTGTGGTGTGATTAACGTTTGGGTAAGCAGTAGATGTAATAAGGAAGAAACATGTTGCATTTTAATCATATTTTGCCAAAATGAACGAAGTGATTCGAAAAAAGATTCGTTCATTTTACAGAACGGGACCCAAAGATCCGAGTCGTTAAAATGATCCGAACTTCCCATCATTGCAATCCACTGCATACGTCACCAAGATGCTAGCCGGCGTGCTAATGAACAGGTATGTGTGGGTGTGGACGCCTCAGAGAAGAAAATGATAAGGCAGCGGCCATTTTCGAGAGAATGGACTTAATTAAAAGGTCACCTGTTCGAAGAAGAGAACTTGTTGTTGGAAAGTAGCCTAGCTCGGGGCGTTTTAGGAATTCTGTGTAAACAATCCCGTCGTAACAACGGCGAGCGGGTGCCACGAGAAAAGTAGCCGGAGCTCACCCGAGATTCATTCGTTCCACAGCGGGCCGGATGTGGGCGGGCACCGCGCTCAGATATCGGAAAGTGCAGTGCACGTCGCCGGGCACGGAGCACACGCACGATTGCGGACAGTCAGCCCTCCCCGGCGGCGCGGCAGCCAGCAGGATCAGCAGCAGCAGCAGCAGAGCCCCCGTCGGCCGCACGCACCTGTGCAGGTGAGACCCCGCGCGGAAACCCATTTGGCCCTGGATGGGAAGCAAACATGTACCCGGAGAGACACGTGCACGTGGCATGCATTTGCAGATCCTTTGTTTCCAAAGGCATCCCAAATGTTCAATGCTGGATGGACTTCAAGCAAGCAAGCACAGATTCACGCGCACAAACGTTGCTCTTTTCCTGGTTTCCTCCAGGATTTTTTGAAGCTGCGGTGGTGGGCTGCATGGGACTGCAGCCACTGTGTGTGTGTGTGTGTGTGTGTGTGTGTGTGTGTGTGTGTGTGTGTGTGTGTGTGTGTGTGTGTGTGTGTGTGTGTGTGTATACATTTATATAGCAATGTGTGTATCATAATAGCATATACAGTACAACCATTCATACAATGTATTACTTTACATGGTTGACAAAACAGCACATTTTTAAAGCGTGGCGGATTTTAATCACCTCCACGGTCAGTTATATGCAGGAACGGTTCTCTTTAGCTGATCTTCATTATAATATTTGAATTTATTTGTAATATATGACTTTATCCCATCATATTATAATTTTTATAACCTATTTTTTTCAAAAATGCATCTTTATATTTTGTTGCTTTCTACAAATAATAAGGGTTTTAAAAAAGTAACAGTTTGTATTTAATATTTTAACTTTATGCTACTAAAATAATATTACTAGTTTATTTGTTAGAATAAAACTTTTTTCTATGAATATTTTGACTTTATTCTTGTAAAATCCCAGCTTTGTTTGCCGTTTTTTAACTGTGTTCTTGGAAATTGTCTTTTTGTAACTTTATAACTTTGCTTCCATAATATTTTGACTTTATCCATGAAAATTTGTGCTATTTTTTTCAATTTTTTTCCTGTTGTTCCATGTAAAATGTTAGAAAAAAATTACAAAAAAAAACCAGCTGCCGGCCACAAGTGACCCGTGGACCACACTTTGGAGACTCCTGGTGTAGCTATTACCTGCTGCACAACAGGAGACATACTGTGACTTTAAAATATATTCAAATAATATTAAATACAATCAGTTGAGCTCTAAAAGTGGAAAAATCATCAGATTTATTTATTTTTTGGCCGAGATAAACAATTTTTGTTCTGTTAAGGTATACGCTCCCCTCTATCCTAACACGTCACGGTCTCTCTCAAGTGCTATCTAGAATAAATGTAAAAGTACATAAAGATATATTTTTATAGCTATAAAAAAACCCTCTAAAATGACATTAAATGTACAGTAGTACAGCAAACACATTTGCAATGCTGTTGCTGAAATACAAAGTTTTTGTGCTAAATTTTGTCCACATAATATGATTACATTACAGATAAATTATTTCCTTTTATTCTAACAGTCTGGTCTCTCTTCCATACTGTGACAATGTAGCATCTCCATTTCCCCAACTTTGATGGAAAAAATAAAAATAAAAAAATGGACGGAATATACTGCGGTGCTGTAGCAAAGTGTTAAAATGGGACGTTACCTTACCTCTCAAGAATTCGCACTTCAAACAAAATAGAAATCCAGTATAAGTTCCCAATCCCAGTAAGCCTCCAGATAGAATTCCTAGATGAGTCTGCTGCGTGTGGAAAGCTTGTCTGAGGGGCCGCCTGGAGCGGAGAGCTCCTTTTTGGTCACCCCCGCCCCCCAGCCCTTACTCTGCAAACGGCACACACGTAGTCCGCCAGTAGCAGTGCAGTAAAAGGCCTGTAGGAAACAGCACATCTGTTTTTCACGCGCCAACGTGTGCCAAAACGGTGGAATTACTTATCGCTGCCAAGATAACAGTATTTGACTGCTGTTTATGTATTTCTGAGCTCACAACAATAAAGAAACAGAAGACAGACAAAAACAAACGTTTCAAATGAATTCAATTCTCCATCTTTTATGATTTTCTATTTTGGCATGAAGTGCCTCCAAAACATGCTAGAAATATTTGCGTCAGATGGAAATCTTGTGGTATTGATTTCAGTAGGGCCCTATCATATCTTTTAATTTCCCCAAATTCTGTTTTTTTTTCCCGTTTTTTTACATTTGACATGTATTTTTACCAGCACAGTGTGTGTGATTTGTGCGTTAGTGGGGAAAAAAAGGTCAGTTAATTCAACGCAAAAAAATCCTTACATTTTCTGACGCAATTTAGCCCAGGGTTTGAGGAATGGATGTAACTAGCTTTTCTAATCGGGACGTCAGCGTCTTGCACACGTTGCTACAAAATCATCAACAAACTGTAATGCTTGCGAATAAATCAGATGAAGTTGTAGTCACTGATGCAGTTCCAACTGCATATGTAAGACATGTTTTTCTCAGGTATGCATATGTCAACAGTTTGTCTCACCATGATGAGGCAAGAAAATGTGATGACCCACCTGCCCACCAATGAATGTCACTTTTAGAGCAGTTTTAAAGCATGAAAATAGCCACCTGGTGGCAGAAGGGCATCCGATAACATCTCGGCATGGGGATGTGAACGGAAAAGACAAACATGACAACAATGAGGAGGTGCAAGACCGTGGAGGAGTGTAGCCTGCAAGTTATGCGGTGTAGGAAAATTCATCTTTACCCGACCAGAGGCTCTTTCCTCGCTAAGAAAGGGACCTAAGAGATGTATTTAGGAGCAGGCTGAACTTTCAGTCACACTGCATGCTTATCAGATAACCTTCTCATAAATGTGTTGATGGATTATTCGTCTGAATAGATGGAAGGTTCCCTTTCACATCACTGAGGCGTGGTGAGAAACTAGTTGAGGTGGCTCGGGCATCTAGTCCGGATGGCTCCCGGGCGCCTCCCCGGTGAGGTGTTTCGGTCATGCCCAGTCGGGAGAAGGCCCCCGGGAAGACCTAGGACACGCTGGAGGGACTATGTCTCACAGCTGGCCTGGGAACGCCGCGGTGTCCTACCGGTGGAGCTGGAAGAGGTCGCCGGGGACCAGGAAGTCTGGACTTCCCTACTGAAGCTGCTGCCCCCGCGACCCGGAACCGGATAAGCGGAGGAAAGTGGATGGATGGATCACTGAGACGATTAAAGTTGCTGTGTCTTCTACCATCCGGACACCACACAATTTGGACAACAGTTGGGTTATACTTTGAAGTGCTTGTTAAGGGTTAAAGGTCTCGTCGTCTTCGCTACATTGCTCACCTGGTAATGCAAACACTCTCATCCCTTATCTCTTCCCTTACAAGCATGAATGAATTCAATTATTCCAGATTGGGGGCTTATCCCCACTCGCCAGAGTCAATTTAATCTGCTAGCAGAGCAGATTTTTTCTCCTTGCCAAAGTTAATTATGTTCTGGTCCAAGTCATGATAATAAATGAAAAGTTGAGCCTCTTCTTAGGTAGCAATAAGACGCTTAGGGAGCTGAGGATGAATAGGGAATAGCGTGGATTTGTGAAATTTTGTGTGTCTGTGTGTTGGATGGGTAACACTATGAGGCCCGGGAGAGAGGATGAGGTTTGTTTGTGATTTTTCTGATCACATAGTTGATTCAGTTTCACGCTCTTAAGTGAGGGACTTTGTGTTGTCAGTTGAAGGAAGACCAGCTCTGTTGTTCTTAAAGCAGCGATGCATCAAATGCAAACTGGTATTGTTGGTGTGTTTCGTTTCCTGTGCATGCTCATTACTCTGACTCACTGCAGGTCTTCTTAGGTACACTCAGTTTAGGCCAAAGGGATGACTCAGCTAATAAAAGTCGCAGCAAGTTGGTAGGCCCTCAGGAAGCTGTGGGAACATGCACTTCACAGATGCTTCATCAGCCACACATGAACAACGACAAGACCCGTTAAAAAATGTCTGCCTTCCAAAGATGATACATTCGTCCCTCGCTTTTTTGCCTTTTAAATTAAGTACATTTGTGGTTTCATGGATGACTGTGGCCTATTATTTGTCCAAAAATATATAAGGCAAGTCATACGTAACATTCTGGTCACTACAAGTTAGTAATGTAATTACTTTTATTACACTACCTTAACACTGCTTGGAGTCAGCCATGACATGTCTGACGTGACATAGTGGAAAAAAAGTTCCCCTCCCATATTGTGTGGACGTGGTACACTTTGGGCTACTTACTTAGTCCCTGCTCAGCCCACTCTATTTGAAACTTTTTTTTTTAAGTTTAGAACAGATAAATTGGATACTAGCTCGTTAGCTTAGTAGCTTGCTATGTGCTTTGAGCAGCAGCGGTCTCTAATGAACTTGTGGTGATCCCGTAGGCGGCACATTTTTGTTGCCCAATGTGGTGTAAACCAGCTGTCCCCAACCTAACTTGACCCACCTAATTTGGGCAGTGCGCTAGCATGAATTAACTTGAGGTTGTGCACCAACAAATATGCACATTAGCCCTAAAACCTCAACACACGTCTACAAAATTATTGCGTTTATTAATACTGCATACTAGTTAGTGGAAAAGGACTTATGGCGGTCGGGTCT
>QODF01000135.1:161241-222988 GCA_024372805.1 Oostethus manadensis
GGGCATGCCCGAAACACCTCACCAGGGAGGCGCCCGGGAGGCATCCGGACTAGATGCCCGAGCCACCTCAACTGGCTCCTCTCGATGTGAAGGAGCAGCGGCTCTACTCTGAGCTCCTCCCGGATGGCCGAGCTCCTCACCCTATCTCTTAGGGTGAGTCCAGCCACCCTACGAAGGAAACTCATTTCCGCCGCTTGTATCCGCGATCTCATTCTTTCGGTCATGACCCATAACTCATGACCATAGGTGAGGGTGGGAACGTAGATCGATCGGTAAACAGAGAGCTTTGCCTTCCGGCTCAGCTCTCTCTTCACCACGACGGTCCGGTACAGCGACCGCATTACTGCAGATGCTGCACCGATCCGTCTGTCGATCTCACGCTCCAACCTTCCCTCACTCGTGAACAAGAACCCGAGATACTTGAACTCCTCCACCTGAGGCAAGACCTCACTCCCAACCCGGAGGGTACAGTCCACCCGTTTCCGACTGAGAACCATGGCCTCGGATTTGGAGGTGCTGAGTCTCATCCTAGAAGCTTCACACTCAGCTGCAAACTGCTTCAGTGAACGCTGAAGGTCACAGCCTGATGAGGCCATAAGGACCACATCGTCTGCAAATAGCTGAGACAAGAGCCTAAGGTCACCAAGTTGGACTCCCTCAACGCCTTGACTGCGCCTAGAAATTCTGTCCTTGAAGATTATGAACAGAATCGGTGACAAAGTCGATTGTACAAGGACCGAGTGGCATGTAGTAGCGGACCACCAATCCTGTACTCCCGGAGCACCCCCCACAGGACACCACGAGGGACACAGTTGAATGCCTTTTCCAAATCTACGAAACACATTTAGACCGGTTGGGCAAACTCCCACATACCCTCTAGTACCCCTGCAAGGGTGTAGAGCTGGTCAAGTGTTCTGTGACCGGGACGGAAACCACATTGCAACTCCTGTAACCGAGGTCCGTCATGAGGGGGAACTATGGGGTTCGGGTCTTGCCGCGCGTCTGGCACCGACCACCTAGTGCCCGCAACTACGACTAGTTGCCTCAGCAATGGAGGCACGGAATACGGCCCATTCGGACTCAATATCCCGGTCCTCCCTCGGGATGCAGGCAAAGCTCTGCCGGAGATGAGAGTTGAAGACTCAACGAACGGGAGACTCTGCCAGACGTTCCCAGCACACCCTCACTACGCGTTTGGGTCTACCAGGTCTGTCCGGCATCCTTCTCCGCCATCTAATCCAATTCATCACCAGGTGGTGGTCAGTTGACAGCTCAGCACCTCTCTTCACCTGCTAGTCCAGAACATGCGGACGCAGGTCTGATGATACGACCACAAAGTCGATCATAGACCTGCGATCTAGGGTGTCCTGGTGCCAAGTGCACTTATAGACATCCTTATGTTAAAACATGGTGTTTGTTATGGACAAACTGTGGTTTCCACAGAAGTCCAGCAACAACACACCACACGGGTTCAGATCAGGCCAGGGCAGGCCTTTCCTCCCAACCACGCCCCTCCAAGTCACACTGTCATTGTCCACATGGGCGTTGAAGTCTCCCAGTAGAACAATGGAGTCACTTGTTGGGGTGCTCGCTCTCCAGAACCCATCTGATAGACTCCAAGAAGGCTGGGTACTCTGAACTGCTGTTCGGCGCGTATGCTTAAACCACAGTCAGGACCCTTTCCCCAGCCCAAAGGGCGTAGGGAAATAACCCTCTCGTTCACCGGGGATGACTCCTGCACAGAGGCACCAAGCCGGGGGGCTATTCATAAGCCCACATCAGCTCGCTGCCTTTCCCCTGCAGCAACTCCAGAGAAGAACAAGGTCCAGCCCTCAAGGAGTTTGGTTCCAGAGCCCAAACTGTGGGTTGAGGTGAGTCCGACTATATCTAGTCGGAATGTCTCCGCCTCTACCAAACAAGCTCGGGCTCCTTCCCCACCAGAGAAGTGACATTCCATGTCCCAAGAACCAGATTTGGCTGCCGAAGACCAAGTTGCCCAGACACCTGCCCTCGACCACTGCCCAAATCACATGGCACCGGACCCTAATGCTTGCCCCTGCAGGTGGTGGGTTTGCGGGGTGGAGCTCCCGTGTTACGTCTTCGGGCTGGGCCCGGCCAGGCCCCAGAATTGAATGCCTGGCCACCAGGCGCTCGCCTGCGAGCCCCTTCACCAGGCCTGGCTCCAGGGTGAGGCCCTGGTGTCCCACAACCGGGCGTTGTGGGGTCACTCCTCTTGGTTTTAGTCATAAGGGTGTTCTGAATCACCCTTAGTCTGGGCTATCATCTAGAACCTGTTTGCCTTAGGAGACCCTACCAGGGGCATAAAGCCCCCGACAACATAGATCCTAGGATCACTCGGGCACTCAAACCCCTCCACCATGATAAGGTCATTCACGGAGGAGTGCCTTTATTTACTCATATTGTAATCACAAAATGCAACCATTTAGTTGCAGTCTGGGGCCCTGATATAATGAGGCGCACTTCTGCATCCTCAAATTTTGGTGTTTTAGATCTTGTTTTTTGGAGAGGTGGCTGGAGAACTTCTAACACACAGCTTATGAATTCACTCTGACTGGGGATACTTTCTGCTCACCCCAGACTCTCCTGGTTTGAAAAATATTATTGCTGTATTCTTCTCAAGCTGCGGCACACGGCCTGAATGCCAGGCGAGCAGAATCCACCAAGCCTTGGCTTGTTGTGATTGGCAACATGAGCTGGGATTAGGCCTAAACTCTAACTCTACCCTAGCCCTAACCCTAACCCTTAGTGAGACAGACCTAGTTTTACCTGACTGATGATGTGTTGTTGCTCCAGTAGTAATCCTGCTCTGGAAACTGCAGGAGGGATCTGTCTGACACTTAGAAAACCCTTGGACTAGTGTCTGCTGTGGTATATGTTTTTAGATCTGAATTTCTGATAGTGTCTTTTCTTACTACCGCCTACCTTACATTTAGTTGTTGTTGACATTGGCACATAAAATTGAGGTGATGATTGTAGCTCATGTTGGCCTCAACATAGTAAGTTATGGGACAGTCCGTGGCATTTCTGTTGATCGCGTGTAGAGCAACACATGTATGTAAGTAAAAAAACAGAAACTGGAATTTGGTCATATTTTTTATCCTGAAATGTTATTGGAGCATCCCATAGCAAATCCCATGTGGCCATTTGGCATTGACCTCATTGGGCTGGTTTACAAACGCGTCACTGACTGTCATCCATGTCATCTTATACAGTGGTGTGAAAAACTATTTGCCCCCTTCCTGACTTTTTGTCGCACCTAAATGTTTCTGCTCATAAAAAATAATTAACTATTAGTCAAGGATAACATAACTGAACACAAAATGATGACTGCCAAGACTTTTGGGAAAAGATCTTGTGGACTGACGAGACAAAAGTAGAACTTTTTGGAAGGTGCGTGTCCTGTTACATCTGGCGTAAAAGTAACACAGCATTTCATAGCAACAGTCAAATATGGTGGTGGTAGTGTGATGGTCTGGGCTTGTTTTGCTGCTTCAGGACCTGGAAGGCTTGTTGGGATAGATGGAAGCATGAATTCTACTGTCTAGCAAAAAATCCTGAAGGAGAATGTCCGGCCATCTGTTGGTCAACTCAAGCTAAAGCCATCTTGGGTGCTGCAGCAGGACAATGACCCAAAACACACCAGCAAATCCACCTCTGAATGGCTGAAGAAAAACCAAATGAAGACTTTGGAGTGGCCTAGTCAAAGTCCTGACCTGAATCCCATGGAGATGCTGTGGCATGACCTTAAGAAGGCGCTTCATGCTAGAAAAGCCTCAAATAAAGCTGAATGACAACAATTCTGCAAAGATGAGGGGGCCAAAACTCCTCCAGAGCGTGTAAAAGACTTGTTGCAAGTTATGGCAAACGTTTGATTGCAGTTATTGCTGCTAAGGGTGCCCAAGCAGTTATTAGGTGCAGGGGCAATTACTTTTTCACACAGGGCTATGTGGCTTTGGTTTCTTTTCTCCCTAAATAATAAAAACATTCATTTCAAAACTGCATTTTGTGTTTGCTTGTGTTATCTTTGATTAATAATAAAATGTGTTTGATCAGAAACACTTTGTGTGACAAACATGCAAAAGAATAAAAAGTCAGGGAGGGGGCAAATAGTTTTTCACACCACCGTAACTCATCGCCGCAGTAAGGCAGCTTGTTCGACAACTATGTGGCGTCTGCAGTACTGTGCCAAATGTAGCCCAGAGGTTTGACACGACGCTCTCTATTGTCTATCCAGTGCTGTACTAAAAGCAAATGAGCATCATCAGTTTGATGGATGGCTTAGAATACCTGTAAAGTTAACGTAACACAATGTTAAATATGTCATATATTGTACAAATGGATATACTGTATGATATTTTGATACATACTGTACATGTAGATTATTATTTATGCACATTATTTACCACAATTAGGTGAAAACAATTGTTCTCAATTGACCAACCACTACAAATGAATATTAACAAGACATAGTCAAAACATTCAAACTGTTACACCAGAAAATTTGAAACATTCTGGCAATCACCGTTAGAAAAATGCTGTTTCTTTGACTTTCTATGAGCAAGTCTGTTTGGAGCAATCTTGGGTTGCACGCTCTTGAGGCCTTGCAATTGGGCAATTAGTTGAAAGGAAAAAATGTGAATCAGTTCAAAGAAACGAGACAAATGATTTGCATGCGAGAAACAAAAATAAATAATGCTCTTTTTGGCTTGCAAAGTGTGTATTCTTGTTTGCAAGTCATTTTTTTTCACGCAAATTTTTCTTTATTGATTTGATTAGATAAAAATACACACATTTACCTCCATAAGTAACCGTATTTGCTCAAGTAATACACGACCCTTGAATGTAGGCTTACCTGGCAGTCTGCCGCAAGCAGAGGAGCATAAAATATTTGTTCTGCACATTCCGTTTTGCTGCTGGTGCCGCTGTGATGATGGTCATTCCTGAGCCACCAGTTGAGAATCACCGATCTAAACGACACTACTTCACCCTACTCTTGATCTGGCCTGACTGCTGCACATTAGCAGCCTGCTCTTTTACAGGGTCTTCTGATGGTTAGCAAACATCCTGCTCCCATGCTGAGCAGCAATAGCTCAAAGTCATTCCAGAGATTGCAGCATTACACAAAGAACACATGCGTTACATACAGTAGGCTACTGATCTAATACACAATATGGCCTTGGTGAGCCTGCTGTTCTATGCTACCTTCACATCTTAATGCATTCCTGCTTTGTGGTCTCAATAAAACCTGTGGTGGTTCATTAGAACCGTTATATGATCCCGCTGGCGTTGTTATAATCCTGTCCGTTTGTCACCCGTAACCCTTAACAACACAGCAGCACGTTGTACACACCTGGGGATCCTTTAATGGTACAGCCCGGAAACATTCAAAACTCATAATTTAACAGGAAAAGTAAAAAATTAACAACACTTGCAAAAATGTAAAGCAGTCATTTCAAAAGAATGAAGTCAAAACATTAGATAGAAAAATTTAAATTTCACTACAACAATTTTGTGATATTACGAGGAAATACTTGTTAAAAAAAAAACTGGAAAATTAAAGAAAAAAATTTTTTTTGCTACAGTTGTAATATTATCAGCAAGGGGTCTCAAACTTACCTTGGGGACGCTGGAGGAGGTCTGGCTGAAGCTGGGCTGCAGCCTCGGCTCACATGCACGCGCGCGCAATTTAAATTATGATTCTTTTTTTAATCCAATCTTCTCAAACGTCTTTTTAAAATTTCTTAACACAATATAAGATAAACAAGGACACTTTTGTAAAGCAGTTGTGTGCAAAACTAGTAATCGGTTTTTCACTCATTGAAAAATGTTTCTCTGCTTGCATCAAGCCTGGTCGATATCACGCCCCTGAGAGCCATATACCCCACCGTGATTGGTAGGTTCGTCAGCTCTGCACACAACACTGTAAAAAGTGCCATTCATATAAAACTCGAGGGCCGAAAACTTTGAAATTAAGGTGGCCTCAAAACATCATCTCGCGGGCCGCAAGTTTGAGACCCCTGATTCTGAGCAACAAACAGAACTAAATAAAGTTGTCATTTTTGGAAAATGCTCTAACCTTATGGGACTAAAGTGAAAATATTATGAGATTAAAGTCATAATATGATGAGAAAAAACATTTAGGAAGGTAATTGAAAGAAGTTGAAATATTCACAAAATGTAAAAACACGGCTAAAACTAGGAAAAAAGAGCAAAGATGCAGTAATAATGATGCTTGTAGGCTTCTTCACAGATATGACAGACATACATGATAGATGCAGGTTTTTCTTGAAATATATATTATGTATTAGCATATCTACATGTGTTGCTTTACAAAATATCAAAGTTGCACCCTTCCATTTTTTACTTTTGTGCAAAGATTCCCCTCTAAATGCTCTCAAAGTTCAAGCTTACTTTGTTGGAATTAAATTGGATAAAATACTCAGCATACAGTTGGTTGCTGCAAGGGTATTTCTCAAGGTAGTGTTATGTCATAGCACCACCTGCTGGACACTACACTAGAATGTATAGCAACAGAATGAACTGGTTGGTTATACAACCTTTTTTTTTGTAGAGCTAATCCTCTGTTGTGTCTTACTATCCGTCCCGGGACCATGAAGTACAGAGTGGAAAAAGTACATCCTGAGTTCCCAAGCCCTGCGCTGGTCCCGTGAAGAGGCCACGAGTCCGTGTTGCATGCCAGGGAAAAATGGCTGTGTGATATTTAACAATGATGTAATCCTCAGCAAACACTAATCAGCAATATGGCATTGACATTAGGCCGGAAATTAAAACAAACTGGTGGTGGGGGGGGGAAGCAAGCGGAGAACTGAAAACCTGGTGTGGGTGCTTGCACTGTCACGGGATATTCTGGCCGGACCTACAAATGGACCCGTTTTTGCATTGTCTCTGACTTTTAGCTCCAAAGGAAAACTAGTCACCGTGCCAAGCCTATGGGGTAACAGTTGAGAACTGCCCAAAAGATTTGCTTTGTTTTGAAAATGAATATACACTAATCTCTCCTTTATTATGGTTAATTGGTTCCAGACCCGACCCTGAATTCCCCTCCAGTAGGATTGCTTATTTATAAATCCAATATTTTTGTAGTTAGCGCATACAAGATCAGTTTCCGACTTTTTGAATATAGTTTTTGACTTTATTAGACGTGACATAACACTTGTATTTACCAATATAGTAGACATATTCAATTCCCTAGGGCAGTGGTTTTCAAACTGGGGGGGCCTGGCGTTATGACGGGGGGGGGGGCTACCACGAACACTTTTCTTTACTACCGTATTTTTCGAGCAGGGGGTGCTGAAAATCATTTCATCTCCAAAACATGCATGTTAGCTTAATTTGCGACTCTAAATTGTCCACAGGTATGAATGTGAGTGTGAATGTTTGTCAGTCCTGCAATTGCCCGGGGAGTACAAAGTCACCTGGGATAGGCTCCTGCACACTCCTGGATGGATGAACATCACTCAGACATTACAGCAACATTACTGACACCTAGTGATCCGTGTAGAATACTACATGTCATCGCTTTGTATGTCAGAGCATATCATTTATGAAATATTATTTCACACAAATTATGTTTCACTTCCATTTGCCATAAGTAGGGATGTCTGATAATATCGACCCACCGCTATACGTTGGTATCAAAATGTAATATTTGTTTTTTTTCCCCTATAATGAAAACCGGGTTAATAAACTGCTGTATGTAGGCCGGTGGGCCTACACTGATGACATCATCACAGCGCATTGTGCGTGTAAACAAGCGCTGGTGGCCGCACTAACAAGCTTGCTTGACTAACGTCATGTTTGCGGGGGCTCCTTTGGACATTAAACTTGCCATTTGCAATGACTGCAAAGCTTTGTTTACACAGAGACGAGGCAGAATCAAGATTCCTTCCTTCTAAACTTCCAATCCCCACGGCAAAAGCCGGAATCGGAAAATCATGGAGTGCGTCGCGCTGGGTAACCAGCCCCTTTTCTGTCCTGCAAACTTGGAGTTCCTCGAGGCACGCTTTGACATGCACAATCGCAGTATTTCTCAGACGTTTGCTTACGGGAGTTGTACAATGTTGTTTACAGCCACGTGGAGAAGCTAAAAGGCGGATGCTGCGTCCATTAGCTTGTTTTTGTTTGTTTGTTTATTTCGAGCCCCACAAAATACACAGAACAGAACCTAATGAACATACACCCACAAACAGGAACAGTTTGGCTGGAAAAGTGGGAAGAAGACAACCTTGTTTACTTCCACCCCCTTATTTGTAATACTAAAGCCTGTTATATTAATACAATATGCAGTAATACATGCACAAGATCCTACAAATACACATGTACAATATACATTATTATTAATGTCTTATACCTTGTACAGCTTGTGACATTACTCGTCATTAGACCATCGTCACATATCAACATAACTCGTATTAAAGGTCATTCCTGGGTTTATTATACGGTAAATATACAGTATACTGTATATACACATATCCGTGCCACTTGTACTGGATATATACACACATACCATTTTTAAGAGATATTTCATTAAAAGATATCATAGGAATCAGTGTTGATGGTAATAATAAGTAGTTTGGATAGCACGTCTCCCGCACAAAGAGAAGCCAAGGACTTTGTGGAAGCGTTGCCCGGGATGGGACTGCGCTCTAGCAACACCAACACTCGTGGCCACGTGTCCTACGCTGTGCATTGAAAAGACAAGATTTCGGAGGTCAGTTGCTCGGAGATGGACGAGCTCCTGCAACCGAGTATCCACTCGTCTGCCCTAATCTAGGGATTGTTACTGCGTGGGTCCTACACTGTGCATTAAAAGAGACAAGATTTTGGACCGCTACTGCGAGAAGGTGGACGATCTCCTGCGGCCGAGCCTCCGCTTGTCTGCCCTACTCTGAGGAATTTTGTTCTGTGAGTGTCCAATGCTCTGCATTAAAAGAGACAAGACTGGAGGTCTGCTGCGAGAAGGTGGATAACCTCCTGCAACAGAATAGTGCTAATAATAATGGTATTGGCCACAAGCAAGCAAGTAAATCATATATAAGCAATATATGTACTATACATGTGGGATATGAGGTATGATATTCCCATTCTGTTCCTAATATAATGCACCGTGATAGCATATTACATAATTGTGTGAATTTTCATGAGCCAGTGTTAAATAAATGATCGTAGAGTTAGTACGTACTCTATGATCATTTATTTAACACTCACAACAAATATGTGTTCATTCCATGACGGAGAAGCAAACAACTGTTTCTTATTTATCCTGTCAGATCTTCTAACCTTCAACCCAGTCCCAAGGCCTCCTCCCAGTTGCTTCCTGCCATGTTGCTCATGCGTTGGGGGGTCTGCACATTCAAAAGTGACAAAGTTTGAGTTGAATTTTCCCAATCCTAAAGCTGTTGCACTACACGGCCGCCAAAAGATAAGTTTAGGTTTGCGCTCCTAAAACGTGAGTAAAAAAAAAAAAAAAAAGAGCTGCGCTTCATGCATTTGAGCATGCATTGGTGGGCGGAAGCACACGTGCACTTCAAGCGATGCAAGCCCCCACGTTCCCTCGTGCGCAGCAGGGCGTCTGGCGTCCACGAGGCATCGCACAGCACGGCTCAGCGTAGATGAAGACATCCACGCTCCGACACCGTCGTCTTGACGGGCTTGATGAAAACGACGTGCTCTCCTCTGAAGCTCGTCGTGGAGGATGGCGGGTGGGCATTTCACAGGGAAGTGTCTGAAGTATCACTTCGTAGTCGTCATTTGCTATTCCGCCACTCAGCAGTGAGCCGACAGGCCCTCCTTGGATTTCTTTATGGCATCTCCGTAGCCTGATGCTGTCTAATTTCTAGCTAGTTCCCAATTCAGACTCACCAAGAAGAGGATATGAAGCTAGAGCAACACAAACGACAGAAAAGCCATGCTGGTGGTTTACAGAACCACTCTGCCCGGTGTGGGACTGTGCTCGGCGTCCGTCTCTCATCCCATCTCTGGGGACTTCCCCAGTGGCAGAGATGATGGCAAGAGAAGAATTATTTAAACGACGTCCAGAGCGCCTTTAAAGCACTCATGCCATCTGAGGGGACTCTTGGCAGAAGAATCTTTCAGGATCTTCTTGTAAACTTCATCCTTGATGAGATATGACAGCACTGAAGGTTACCAAATGTAAAACAGACTTTCTACGGCTTTCATTTTTACATTCCAGCAATCCTTAATGAGTCCTTCCCACTGTGGGGCTGCACACGTTTGCACATCAGAATCTTTGAAGACATCCAAAAAAAAGCGTGAGAGCACAAATTTGACTACACCCGACATTTCTGCAACCTTTTGTACTATAATGTCTTCTCAAAGGTCAACACTATAGAAAGTAAAGTACGACATAATAATCCCTCGTTTGTGGCATTTAATTGGTTCCAGATCTGTAGTTTCCGCAAAGAAGGACTCCATATTTTAAAACAGAATATTTGGAGAACCCCCTAGACATGAAATAACACCCCTATAGTCACATTAACACTCCAGCCCTCATATAGTAGATGTAATAAAAGAAAATTAGCTAGCCCGTGTTTTATTAGGGATTTTTCCTATTCAGGATTATTGCACCTATGAGATGATTTTAATCTACCCGTGGATCTCACCTAGTGACCAATGTGGAGTACTCCATTGTGGAGTACTAAGGCCTTGCATTTGTTCTTTACTTTTTATAGACATTTTAATGCTTGAAAATGCTCGATCCATGCAAAATACAAAATATGCCTCAAAATACAATCAATGGAATTGGCAAGGGGTGCGTGCATACTTCAGGATGGATTTACCATCCGCTGAAGATGACTGCACTCACAGCCGGCAGCTTGCATACGGCGCTAGTGGCGGTAGTGTCATGGTCTGGGGCATCGGCGCTGGGGAGCCCTTGCGTCCTGACCTGGTGAAGTTTGGTACCAGAGGGGTTGCAATTGCGTAGTATTTACGGAGCGAGTGTTGCCGCTCGCCCTCCATTGGTAGCTGTTAGATCGTGAGTGCGGTTAAGTTTGCTCTAATTCAATGTCAGGAATATCTTTTCCTCCAGTCCGATGTTGGCATCCCTCCCTTGGAATGGCATGAACTTGAGCTTCACTTTGTTTGTACGCCCACGGTGGCTTTGGTTGTAAGTCTGCATGTTCATTTCATACCAAACGAAAGGGGGAGGTTGAACAATCATGATGCAGCGGTGTTCAAAGTACACACATACACACTTCCAGTGCTAAAGCCTCATCCCATTTTTGGAGCTGGGCCGTGCGGGGATCGGAACAAACAAAATGAAATCTTAATGCACTTAAAACGCACCAAATAATCCTCCAAGGTGCCGTTTTGTTCATATGCACACAGATGAACAAACAACTTCAGGCTTTGTCTCCTTTCCGCTCCTCTCCACCCGTCGTGAGGCGTTCAAGTGCATGAGTCATTTTGAGTGTTGGCGCTAATTGTTTTGAATGTTTATTCTCGCGCCCCCTGCGTCGAGTAACCCACTTTGGGAACCGTGCGTGTTAGTAATGTGTTGGCTGTGAAGGAATCTGTCGGAGCCAGTAAGGAGGGGATGATGTTTGCCTGTCGAAGGTGAAGGTCAGTGTGGAGGTATCTCCAAACACACGATGTGGTGCTCTTAGAGCCGATTCCTTTGAGAGAAGTCTGCAGCGTTATCACCCATTTGGGCTCAATTTGTCCATCGTTGAGATTTGTTGCTGTATTTTGTGACATGACACGAGTTTTCCGCCACACGTAGTTGATTATGGCGGTGCGCTTTCACTGGGGTGTCCAACAGGCAGCTCCTAAGCTGGCAGGAGCTCACCAGCTGATGTTGAGTAGTTCCCCCACAAATATTTGCTTCATCTCTTAGTATTTTTGTATAAGTTTTTAATTGTTTATTATGTATGTTTATATTTATTTATATTATAATTATTCATTCATCCATTTTCTATACCGCTTATCCTCATTAGGGTCACAGGGATGCTGGAGCCTATCCCAGCAGACATTGAGCGAGAGATGGGGTGCACCCTGGACTGGTCGCCAGTCAATGGCAGGGCACATATAGACAAACAGACATTCACACTCTAATGGACAATTTAGAGCGGCCAATGAAGCTAACATGCATGTTTTTGGAATGTGGGAGGAAAACGGAGTACCCAGAGAAAACCCACACACACACGGGGAGAACATGCAAACTCCACACAGAGAAGCCCAACGGAGATTAGAACCCAGGTCTTCCAGATCTCCTGACTGTGTGGGCAACGTGCTAACCACTCAGCCACCGTGCGGCTAATATGATAATTATTAATGAAATATTATTTTGTGTTTGCATGTGTTCTATTGTGTCTTATGTGTTCTATGTGGCCCTAACGAGGATAAGCGGCATGGAAAATGGATGGATGGATGGATACCGACTAAATAGTGCTTCAAAAGTTGGATACATCTGTGCTATCACAAGCCATGACAGATCTCCTCAAATACTACAAGAAGTTGTACTTTTGTTCTAGTCACTCTGACTTTCCGTACTCCCAGCAACTTTGCCATTAAATTAGCCGCTTTGCAAAATTATCGGTTCGTGTTTTGCCGGGTGCTGAAACACGCTAAATCAGTTAACTAATCAATAAGTCTTAAAAATTGCTATTTGTTTTTAGAAAAAAGGCCCAAGCAGCCCACCACCACAGCTTGACCCAGACAAACCATTTTTGGAATTTAATCTTAAGAACATAGTTATACTGAGGCTCACCAATAATAAATAAATACAATAACATATGAAATGTTATGATAAATAAAATACTTACCATTGATGGGACTTCTGCTGCTGCATGATTTTGCGCTGCAGAATTAGCTGACTAAAGAAATAAACAACAGAAGGAAGTTTACTTCTTGACCTCTCAATGACCCGGGGGGGCACCGCATTATGCAGTAATAATTGCGGTCGGTGTCTGACCGGAAAATATCCGAAGGACCGCTGGCATTGTCTCTGGCCGCCAGCACTGCTGTAGAGAATGGATGGGACATGAATTAAAATGCATCCAAGAGTTGTCTATTTTGAATGTTATTTGTAACGCTGTGATGTCTGTATTGGTTTACTTGACAAGCTTTGCCAAAATACTTTGGATAGATCAGTGTGATCATGTTAAGACATATCCGAGAGCCAAATGCAGTCATGTGGGGGGGGTCCGACTAGGAAGATGCTGGAGCACGGCCCCCCAGCAGGCACCCCACAGAGGGGACGGCCCGACCCCCGCTACCCCATGAGGCGACCGCGAGGTGCAAGGGAGACCTGGCCGGACACCACTTGGCAGTCGAGCAAGGGCCACAGGGGGGCATGGACGCCAACCGCCGGAACACCCGGCGAGGGCTGGCCAGCTACGAGCAAGCAGGGCATCCGCCGCCGGGCCCAGAAGCCACCCACCCCCCAAAGCAGGGGCAGGGGCCAATAAAAAGATTTAAAATCCAATCTTCGCGAACGTCTTTTTATATTTTCTTACACAAAATAAGATGAAGAAGGACTCTGGTGTGAAGAAGTTGCGTGCAAAACTAGTAATAATGATCAGATTTTTACTAGTTGAAAAATGTTTCTCTGCTTGCATCAAGCCTGGTCGAGGTCACGCCCCTGAGAGCCATACACCCACCACGATTGGTAGGTTCTGTAAAAAGTTCATATGAAACTCGAGGGCCGCACTAACATTAAACTTGCAAATGAAGGTGAGGGCCACAAAATATCATCTTTCCCAAATGGCCCACGGGCCGCAAGTTTGAGACCCCAGTCCTAACGCATGAAATTCATGGCATTATTAAAAAGATTCCGACCAAAAGTCTAAACAACTAAAAACGACTATTATGAAAACTAACACTTTGAAGAGGCATAAGGCAGTGGAAAGTGAATAACTACAGCAAAGCATGCTGGGAAGTCCTTCCGTTCCACAGCTGCACACACTTCAGAAACGCAGCCACCGGGGCGCGTTCCAAGTTTGGGCTTCCTTGCGCGCGCCAATGGCGCGAGAGCGTCGTCGGTAAACCCAGCGCCGTTTTTGCGCCACTTCCCCCGCCGACACTAAAAGCCGCAAGGAGCGGAGGCGCAAAGGATGCGCCCCCAGAGGGGCATCAGGTCCAGCTAGAGGCACCTGAAGAATGCGCGTCGCCGGCCAAGGAGGGACGGTCCCTTCCCAGTACGCGTCACCCCCGCCCGCCCGCCCGCTCCTGTTTTCGTCCACTCCAACTTCACCAGCCAAGTCACGGCGCCACCGGACGGGACATGCGCACTCGTGTTGACCATGCACGTTGTCCCTCATAAGAAGACACTAAAGAAGTCGTGCAGACGCTCGTGCTAACCCCCCCCCCCCAGCAAGAAAAGCAGCTTGGGAGAATCCGGAGTGGGGTCGTCACGATGAGGCTGGGAAGCATCATCTTGCTCGCCGCGCTCTGCTCCTTCAGCGCCTATTATGTTTACGAGCCCATTCCGGAGGAGATCGAGGAGAGATGGAAGCTCATGCTGACCAACACTTTCTTCAGAAGTCTCAGCCACCTGGTAAGTGTTCTTCTAGTCGAGTAGCAGGGATTGCATGCCTGATATCACCCTAAAACCCCGGGACTGCTAAATGGTTAGATATTGGATGGGGTTTTTGGGATGGGAAAACGTTCTTCTTCATGACCCCTTTGTTCTGCAGGCCATTGCTGTATTGCAAAAGCTCCTAATGCATTTCGCTGATGTGCTTGTAGGGGCTACACACAGATTATGTCAAATGCTAATCCATGTGTAGTATAGTCCTGCTCGCACCTTCTAATAATAGAGCCTATTAAGGAAACTCCTATGTGCACGTGGTAGAACGTTTCCATCCCCCTGGCACTTATTCAGGTCTATGTTTAGTTCTAAATTCCCAACCCATGCACTGTACATTCGCATGCAAGTTCAGTTGACGTCGGACTCCGTTCGCGTTGTGGAAGCAGAGACAATTCCAAATTGACGAGTTTGAGCGCCGATGCTGTTGAAAGGCAACGCCGCTGAAGAGACCCAAAGACGAAGCACCCCAAAAGGAGAGCCGACGCATTTGTCGTCAGGCGCCACGAGTAGCCTGTCAGCTGATCCGCCTCATGTCTGCCTCAGCACTTGTAGTTCGGCGTAAGTCCTGCCCTTAGAACGTCGTCGTTGTTAATCAAAAGATCTGCCTGCAGGGGCACGTCGACATTTACTGTATCTCCCTCTGTGGTTGTCTTCATTCAGCCCTCTGGCCTTGCTCAGCAGGGATTGTCAAACAAACGTGAAGGAACTGCAGTTGGGGGTGGGGGCAGATATTAGGGTTATTTCAAAACTAGTTGAGATTTGGCCTCTCCAGGGATATCCTACAAAAATGTCACCTTACGCTCAAAGGCAATAAACTCCACAAATGTGCAAATTTGTTTTGTTTCGCCTCGCAGGCCGACTTCAGCGAGCTGGCGGGACTGAAGGACTACATGGGAGTGATGTACTTCATCACCCTGATCGAAAACATTGTCCCCGTTTCCGACGAACACGTCACAGTGACAGTGGAGAATTTGGACGGGGTGGAGGTGGTGCTGTACCAACCCAAGCAGCAAAGCGGCGCCGCGGGGCTCAGGAGAGCAGTCATATACCTGCACGGAGGAGGCTGGTGTTTGGGCAGCTCCCGTAAGTACCCTCCATTCCGACACGACGCAAATGGGAGGAATTGGAATGGGAGGAATCCCAAGGTTTTGCCTCAATCATGATGGCATTTGTGGGATTTATAAAGATGACGCTTGGATGACGAAGCTGTCAGACGTAATGCATTTCCATCCATTCCTGAGGAAATAACACACCGTCTGTTGCAACGGTGGGGACCTCAGAGGGTGCCCTGCCTCGCAAATGCGGAAGCCTTAAGACACCATTCAGTTTGACACATGTCATGCTGTTTTTGCAATCTGCTGATCCTAATCCTTTCCATGCACGGATGGGCCAGCCAGTGCACTCCCAGTTTGCCGCAAACGATATGATAAGTAGTCAATCAGCTGATTGATTACCTCAAATGCAACCTTTTAATTAGATTTTCCGCGAGGTCCTGACTACAGCAGGTAGCGGGTTCATCTGCATCGACTGTCAGTGGTGGTTTCTGCTGTGTCTGAAGCATGTGTTTTGTTTGTTGTCGCAGGCATGGGTCCATATGATCTGCTCGCCAGAAAATTGGCCGTTGAGCTGAACGCAGTGATACTCTCCGTAGAGTAAGTATAGTATTCAGAGTTTGTCAGAGTGTCAGGGGTGTCACGAGGCACTCCGTTCACGAGACGAGACAGGAAATGTGGACTGTAATCTTGCGACACCCCTACTGAGGGCACCCAACCAACACCGGAGTGGCGTGTAAAGCAACGATTTGCGCATGGCCATGGCCATGAAAGGTGCATTTACAATATAACACTATAAACGTAAAAAAAAGGATTTCAGTAGGGATGTCCCGATCCGATCTTCAGGAATCAGCTACTCATCCACTGTATTTAGAAGATCAGAAAAGATCGGCTTCTGCCACGAGATCGGTTCGATCTGGTTGCCGTTACTCTGGGCCACACTCCAACATGATAGGTGCAGTAAATTCACCTCAAAGCTGGTTGCCGCTGAACTCCCGCCACCCGGATGAAGGAGAAAACACATCACCACCCTGCAGACATGTCGGTTGGGTACCATGGTGAAGTTAGTTTCACATTGGATGCTGAATATTAGGCTCCTTGGTTGTAGCGCTAGATTCCCCTCACTGTGCCCGGACTCCTCTGTCATGGTGCTGGGAGCTTCCACGGGAAGTGCCGCTCTAACCTCTGGTCGTTAGTAAGGACCGTCAATAAATTACTATCGAAGATAGTTTGTCATATATTCTAAATCACATTGCAAATGATCTGTAACCATGCGGAATGATTAGTCTTACCCTAACATTTTTGTAATGGCAGCTCAATAATTCGATGTCAGGATGGCTGTAATTCAGTTGGTCATTTATTTGCTTGTGAACGCAGAGGACTCAGTCCATCGAGCAGACGTTCCACTTGCTACTTTTCTTGTTCTACACGCTAACCAGCCTCCTGGACACCACTGCCCAGTATCATTTATGGTGACACATAACTGGTTTAACAAGACCAGCACTCCTTCAGGATGAAGCGAGTAATGCAAGCATCTCCCGTATGACGTTTGCTTAGCATGAATAAGTTGTCGCACTTACATTAAATACGTTCCGTCTGTATGAAAGTTATGGTGTATAATAAATGTTCTTGCAACATTGCATTATTGGCCATATTCTGACAAACAGAAACTGGCAGGCTCCACATCAGTGCACTCACTGGGTGCTGGGCTTGCGCAGTAAGCTGAGGAGAGATTCTGGAGGGAGATCTTAGGTTTCTGCCCGGTATTTGATCAGGAAATTCTGCCGTTTCACTCAAGAAAATGTGAAAAATGATTGCAATCATATTCATTCATTCATTTTCTATCCCGCTTATCCTCATTAGGGTCGCGGGTATGCTGGAGCCTATCCCAGCTGACTTTTGCGTGGGAGGAGGGGTACACCCTGGACTGGTCGCCAGTCAATCGCAGGGCACATATAGACAAACAAAGATTCACACTCTATTTAGAGCGGCCAATGAAGCTAACATGCATGTTTTTGGAATGTGGGAGGAAAGCGGAGTACCCGGAGAAAACCCACACACGCACGGGGAGAACATACAAACTCCACACAGAGATGCCCAACGGAGATTCCAACCCTGTACAGTTCAATTTGACAAATAATAATATTGATTATAATAACATTATTGGTTTTGAGGCTCTGCCTTACCCGCTTTTCCCGCATTCGCACATAACCTGCCAAACCTTAGTAAAGTAAAGAATATACAAGGTGTATGTAGCATGTAGTGTAGCATGTAGGCCGTCATTTCACAATTTTTCTTGATGAAGTTGGTGAAGAGTAGAAAGAATCGTTTAAAAAAATTTCACAGGTCTGCCGTTTGCGTGACTTGACTTGAAAAGACCAGGATGCGAGCAATTTAATCAATCAGAATTGACAACTTGACTTCAATATTTGGGGAGTGGGTTTGAGATGTTGTATCAATTTAGGATAGACTGATTTTGTGGGGTCACTCGAGTATCCTGGGAACTGATATGATCAACTATAATATGAAGAACGAGACGTTAATGACGCTTTCCTAAGTCAGCCCAAGACTCTTAAACATTCTGCCAGGTTCCCTTTGACTTGTTCTGCTGAAGAGATGATTATTCTGTCTTTTTTAGGTACCGCCTTGCCCCTGCTCACCACTTCCCTGTCCCATATGAGGATGTTTATCGTGTTGTGAAGCACTTTCTCCAAATAGGGGTGCTTGCCCGGTTTTCTGTGGACCCAGGACGGATTGCAGTCTCTGGGGACAGTGCTGGGGGAAACCTGGCAGCTGCTGTCTCTCAGCAGGTATATTATATTTAAGTTTACAGTGGGGGAAATAAGTATTTGCATATTTTGTCGGTCTGCCCACTAATACAAAATGCAACAATGAGCCGTGGAATCGCAAAGAAAATGATTCCAGATCATTTGAATTTATAAAAACTGGTAACCACCTGATGAGGAAAAAAAAAGTATTCGACCCTCCCACCCAAACAGCTACTATCCTGGCTTCACAAGCCAGTTAGTAGTTCTTTAGGACAAAACCTGAATCCCAACTAATTCTTTACATCAAATACTCCTGCCTCACCTTGGTACCTGTCCACACCCAAACAACCAGATGCCAATGTCTTCACTGTGGGCCAGACCCAAGGACTTCAGGTACGAGATTGTTTACCAGCACCAGGCTGTAATGGGCTACAAGAGAATTTGAAAGCAACTTGGAGAGAAAAGAGCTACAGTTGGTGCAGTTATCGGGAAATGGTAGAAGAACCACACCACTGCCAGCCTCCCTCGGTCGGGGCCTCCATGCAAGATATTGCTGTGTGGGATCTCTCCGATCCCGCAAAGGATGTAAGGGAATGTGAGGAATCATCCCAGGACATTCAAGGGGGGAACAAGTTAATGAAGTGAAGGCAGCTGAGACCACAATTACAAACGAGACGGTTGGTAACACACTACGTCGTCAGGGATTGCAATCCTGCAAGGCAAGGAAAGTCCCGTGCTCAAGAAGGCTCTTGCAAAGGCCTGCTTGAAGTTCACCAATCACCACCTGGACGACTAAGAAGAGACCTGGAAGAAGATGATGTGGTCAGTTAAACCCAAAATAGACCTACTGTGTTTGGAGTGTAAAGAACACCATTCCTACTGTAAAGCATGGTGGTGGCAACATCATGATTTGGGGTGCTCTTCAACCAAGGGGACGAGACAACTACATCGCATTTAATAGAGGATGGAATTGTGGACCAACACTTACTTCTCTGAGTGAAAGAGCTGAAGCTGGGTCGAGGATGGGTGTTTCAGCTCTACAACTATCTTAAGCGCACTGGCGAAGCAACAAAAGAGTGGCTGAGGAAGGAGCACCTCAAGTGGCACAGTCGATTTTCAGACCTGCATCCAATTAAAAACCTTTGGAGGGAGCATCAAATTTGCATTGCCAGGCCACAGCTTTGAAACCCTGCAGGGAACATCTCTGCTGAAATGTGGACAAACCTCGTCACTTGCTTTAAAAATTGTTGGACATCTGCACTGGCTAATAACGGCTGCTCTAATATAGACTTTATGTTAATAATAACTTATATATTAACTTGCTGTTTGATAAGGGTCAAATTCCTATTTTTCTTCATCAGATGATTATCAGTTTCAGTCAAGTAATCGACCTTACAGTTATTACATGTTATTACAGTGTTATTACAGTGAATGTTACAGTGTTAATGCGAGTGGTAGCCATGATTATGACAATTGACAATTTTACAGTTGCTGAAGGACCCTGCACAAAAGGTTCAGTTGAAAGCCCAGGCACTCATCTACCCCGTGCTGCAGGCTCTGGACCTCAACACGCCATCTTACCAACAGAATCAAGACATGCCCATTTTACCACGCACCCTTATGGTACGATTCTGGAGCGAGTACTTCACCAGCGACAAAGCCTTTTTCAGAGCCATGATGGCCAACACACACAACAATCCCGAGTCCTCCAGCCTGCTCAAGTTTGTCAACTGGAGCGCCTTTCTGCCGGAAACATATCAGAGAAAGTACAACTACAGCGCCCCCGCTGTGGGGCAGGCCGAGGCGGGCCAAGAGTTCGGAACCAGCGCGCCATCTCGATCTTTATCTGACCCACGAGCCTCCCCGCTCCTCGTTCCGGACTCAGCCTTGCGCTCGCTGCCCAGAGCTTACATTCTGACATGCGAGTACGACGTTCTCCGAGATGACGGGATCATGTACGTCACGCGTCTCCGCACCGCAGGGGTGGAGGTGACACATGAACACTACGACACGGGATTTCATGGAGCGTTGATGTTCACCGTGTGGCCCACTGACTTTCTCCTGGCTCGCCGCATGACAGACAACTATGTGAAATGGCTGAAAGAAAACTTGTAAAATTCAACTTTACAAGGAATCTGGTCGCTCTGCAATGAAGCACGAGTGTGTTGTTGGGTGCAACATGCTCCCAAATCGGCATTCATCCAATATTTCTTTTTGATTATGCGTTATTTTTCTGTAAATACAATATGTCATGAAATAACGTAGTATCTTTGTCTCATATTTTATGACCATGTAAGATTTGAGCGTTATACGGTGTATTGTGTAGTTGTTTTTTTAAAACAGTCATCTCATTATATTGTGGTTCAAATATCACTCCCTCCATACATTGCGTATTTTCCAAGATTAATGAATAAATGACGGCTTTTTCATGTTTGACTTTGGCCTATTATTAGTTTCGAAATATTGAAAGACAAGTTCTATGAAGCATTGTGGTCACTAGGCATCAGTAATGTTATGGGACATGACTAGAATGACATTACTTTTCACACTGCATGAAGACTGGTTATTGAGCCGACATGTCATGGCTGAGATTGAGTAAAAAAATGTTCTCTCATTCGATGAGGAAGAGGGACGTTTTAGCCTTCTTTGTCCTTCCACCCGAGTGGTGTCTTGTTATTGGACTTCTGTGTATACAGTATGTCCACATGTGCACTTGGCACCAGGACACCCTGGGCCGCAGTTCGATGATTGACTGTGAGGTTGTGTTGTCGGACTTGCGGCCACATGTTTTGGACACTCGGGTGAAGAGAGGGGCCGAGCTGTCAAACGATCACCACCTGGTGGTGAGTTGGTTCCGATGGTGGGGGAGGATGCCGGTCAAACCTGGCAGACCCAAACGCATTGTGAGGGTCTGCTGGGAATGTCTGGCAGAGTCCTCTGTCAGAAGGAGTTTCAACTACCTCCTCCAGGAGAGCTTTGGCCATGTTCCGAGGGAGGCAGCAGACATTGAGTCTGAGTGCGCAATGTTTTGTGCCTCCATTGTCGCTGTGGCCGCAAGGTGGTCGGTGCCTGTCGTGGCGGTAATTCCAGATCCCGTTGGTGGACACCAGCAGTGATGGATGCCGTCAAGCTGAAGAAAAAATCCTGTCAGGCCGTTTTGGCCCATGAGACTCTGGGGGCAGCTGACAAGTACCGGAAGGCCAAGTGGTGGCCAGTCATTAAGGCAAAAACTCGGACATGGGAGGAGTTCGGAGAGGCCATGGAAAACGACTTCCGGATGGCTTCAAAGAGATTCTGTACCACCATCCGCCGTCTCAGGAGGGGGAAGCAGT
The DNA here is from genome assembly GCA_024372805.1 of Oostethus manadensis. Classification (NCBI taxonomy): domain Eukaryota; kingdom Metazoa; phylum Chordata; class Actinopteri; order Syngnathiformes; family Syngnathidae; genus Oostethus; species Oostethus manadensis. Next base: position 182,987 of record QODF01000135.1, read on the forward strand.
GCACAGTCAACAACGTGTATGGTGGGGATGGTGTTCTGCTGAACTCGACTCGGGATGTTGTGGACCGGTGGAGGGAATACTTTGAAGACCTCCTCAATCCCACCGACACGCCTACCAACAAGGAAGCAGTCCCTGGGGACTCGGAGGCGGGTTCTCTTATCTCTGGGGCTGAGGTTACCGAGGTGGTCAAAAAGCTCCTTGATGGCAAGGCCCCGCGGGTAGATGAGATCCGCCTGGAGTTCATTAAAGCCCTGGAGGCTGCGGGGTTGTCACGACTCTGCAGCATCGCGTGGGCATCGAAGTCGGTGCTCCTGGACTGGCAGACCAGGGTGGTGGTTCCACTTTTCAAGAAGGGACCGGAGGGTGTCTTCTAACTATTGTTGGATCACACTCCTCAGCCTTCCTGGTAAGGTCTACTCCAGGGTGATGGAGAAAAGGGTACGATCGTTAGTCAAATTTTAGATTCAGGAAGAACAGTGTGGTTTCCGTCCTGGTCGTGGAACTGTGGACCAACTCTATACTCGGTACAGGGTTCTTGAGGGTGCATGGGAGTTTGCCCAACCAGTCCACATGTGTTTTGTCGACTTGGAGAAGGCATTCGACCATGTTCCTTGGGGGAATACTGTAGGGAGTGTTTCGGGAATATGGGGTATTGGACCACCTAATCAAGGCGGTTCGTTCCCTGTATGACCGGTGTCAGAGTTTGGTTTGCATTGGCGGCAAAAAGTCGGACTTGTTTCCAGTGAGAGTAGGACTCCGCCAGGGCTGCCCTTTGTCACCGATTCTGTTCATTACTTTCATGGACAGAATTTCTAGGCTCAGCCAGGGCGTTGAAAGGGGTTTCGGTTTGGTGGCGGCAGGATTCGGTTTCTGCTTTTTTCAGATGATGTGGTCCTGTTGGCTTCATTGAGCCGTGACCTTTAACTCTTACTGGATCGGTTTGCAGCTGAGTGAGAAGCAGCTCGCATGAGAATTAGCACCTCCAAGTCAGAGTCCATGGTTATCGCCTGGGAAAGGGTGGAGTGCCATCTCCAGGTTGGGGATGAGGTCCTGCCTCAAGTGGGGGAGTTTAAGTACCTCGGGGTCTTGTTCACGAGTGAGGGAAGGATGGAACTTGAGATGGACAGGCGGATTGGTGCGGCGTCTGCAGTGATGCGGACTCTGCACCGGTCTGTCGCGGTGAAGAGAGAGCTGAGCCAAAAGGCCAAACTGTCTTGATTTACCGGTCGATCTACGTTCCTACCCTCACCTATGGTTATGAGCTTTGGGTAGTGACCGAAAGGACAAGATGGCGGGTACAAGCGGCCGAAATGAGTTTTCTCCGCAGGGTGGCTGGGCTCTCCCTTAGAGATAGGGTGAGAAGCACTGTCATCCGGGAGAGACTCGGAATAGAACCGCAGCTTATCCGCATTGAGAGAAGCCAGATGAGATGGCTCGGGCATCTGGTTAGGATGCCTCCCAGACGCCTCCCTGGGGAGGTGTTCAGGGCACGTCCAACCGGTAGGAGGCCTCGGGGAAGAGCCAGGACACGTTGGAGAGACTATGTCTCTAGGCTGGCCTGGGAACGCCTCAGCATCCGCTGGGAAGAGCTGGACGAAGCGGCCGGGGAGAGGGAAGTCTGGGCTTCTCTGCTTAGGTTGCTGCCCCCGCGACCCGACCTCGGATGAGCAGGAAGAAAATGGATGGATGGATGTCCTTCTTCTCCACTATATTTACTATAACTCATTTGTCTGTTGTGTCCCTGCAGAGATCCCGTAGCCAGTGGCTGCACAGTGTTGTGTAAACCAATAATAATAGGAGTGTAAAAGTGACTTTAGGGGTGTACCTCCATGTCAACAGGGCTCTAAAAATGTTAAAGTGAGAAAGTCATGAACAGGTTTTCTATGCTCTAACTACAATATTGCATTCATTAATAATGAATCCTAGACTCATGAAATTGTGTAGCCTGTGGTAGAAGTTGCCGCAGGAACAGGATTGTTGTTTTGTTGAGTAAATCACACGGTATACAGCTGAGTACTTTTTTGCATGTTGTCAGATGACCACACAAGTTGATGTTTCATAAGCGTGATAGACATTCCTCTGTGTACTGTACCTTCAACAACAACAAAAAAGCACGAGCAAAGTGTTCAGTAACAGGATGTGGAACTTTTCATGTGAAGTATGATTCATGTTCGGCGTTAAAGAGTACGTTGCAATAATTGAATGGGAAACTGCCCATCATCCCCAGGTCTTTTGTCTTTCTTTGTGTGTCCTACATATAAAAACAGCTAAAAAGAGGCAGCAAATGTCTGGGACACGATGGGACACACCTATTCAGCCTACAAAGCCCACTTGCAAAACACCCAAACCTCCACCATGGCCAGAAAGAACACTTCCTTGTGCCTTTTAGGGTCATGATTGGTGTCTTCTACCTCTTTCCAGCCCTCTTCCCGCACATACCGTATACCTACCTGGGAGCTCAAGGACAACTGCGCTTTTTCTCGCAATTCTTATGTGAAACAGGAAAACACATTTTTCTCTTTTCTGAGTGTTCTAAATAGTGCAAAAACTGCTCACGAGGAAGCCCTCTAAGAAAATGTTTTATGGTTTTGTAGTGGCAGGAACATTCAGGATAATACTTATAGTATTTTGGTCATTTTAGGCCAGGGGTTGCAAACTCGTGCCGTGGAGAGAGGTTTTCTTTCCAGCAGGTGATTTTAATGATCAACTCTTTAGAACCACCGGCAGGAGAAACTGGTCTCGGACCTCCTTGTCACGAGTTTGAGACCCCTGTTTTAAGCATTAGCAGAACTTCTTTCCTGGGCACATTGATTTCACATAGCGAGCCGGTGTTGTGTGGCGAGGTGTCACTACACTGTTAAAGTAGTTCTTCTGCTTAAAAATGTTAATAACATTAATAATAACAATGTCACCGTAGATTGGTAGTAATATGCTAATAACTAATATGCAGGTCACATTATGTAAATGAAGCCTTTTCTGGGAAGGCTTTATAGCCGTTTTTATATCTTTAAAACCCAGCAAAAAGAGACTTGTCTTCACGTCTCACATAAGGTCATGGGTGATTGCCAAAATTCCCCCAAAAAGCGCACCTTTCCTTTCATTTCCTCTCCCACAAATATGATTTTTTTGTCATGAATGCATGATTTTTGGGGGGCCCTCCTGTGGTGCCAGTACATGGCTTTGAACTTTGACAGTTTACCAATAAACAGGAGCCAACTGAGTCTCAGAGGAGGTCGGTCGTTATTCATTCAGGATGGAGCACAACTTTCCAGTTGTGTTTGTGTTTTTTGCTACTGGTAAGAGTTTTACAGGGCCCCTTTGTAAAGATGCATATCTCCCTCGGGCTCCCAAATCATAAGGTAGCTTGGAACCCTTGTCTCCTTGTTTCATTCATGTCCCATTGGCCTGTGGGGACCATTGACTTTGCTGCACTCACTGAAGGGGTTAAGGTAAGACAGGGAAATACTCGGCACGTTGAACGCTCAAAATTAATACGCCCCTGAGGTTGTACAATTCATGTAACACTTGCAGGAAAAATACCTCAGAATTTGCACAAAAAGCTGAAGATGCAGTGAAGGCAACTGCTATCAGCTGCAAGGCCTAGCCTTGTCATTGTTTTAACGTAAAACCTCTAACGTGCTGTGCCTGTGATTCCGCATTTCTGATCCTGTCCATCCTGGTCACACCCAAAGAGAACCTCAGCATCTTCATCTCTGCTACCTCCAGCTCTGCCTCCTGTCTTGTTCTCAGAGGCACTGTCCAAAAACCAAACAACATCCCTGGTCTCACCACAGTTTTGTACACTTTTCCTTTCATTTTAGCTGAAACTCTTCTATCACACCCGACACTTTTCTCCACCCATTCCAGCCTGCCTGCACACGCTTCACCTCATTTCCACACTCTCCTTTGCTCTGGACTGTTGACCCTAAGTACTTAAAATCCTCCACCTTCTTTATCTCTTCTCCCTGGAACCTCACTCTTCCACTTGGTCCCTCTCATTTACACACATGTACTCCGTCTTCATTCCTCTCCTTTCCAGGGCAGACCTCCACCCCTCAAGCTTCTCCTCCACCTGTTCCCTGCTCTCACTACATATCACAATGTCATCTGCAAACATAGTTCAGATGTTGCAGCGGGCATCCCCCATGACGGAGGGCCTGTCTGTGTGGTAGGAGCTGGGTTTTTCAACATCTGCACGTAACCAGCCGCCGTTTGACGACCCTGCACCACCTGAAGCTCCAGTGTTCCACTAAATAAAAAAGCACCCCAGACCATGAAAACATCTCAGGTGGGATCTCCTTGTCATGCCAGTAACGCTGGAAGACATCTAGACTGTAAAGGTTAAAATGTCTTCTCATCAGAGATTACAAACGTTTTTCCACCTTTCAATGTCCCAAGTTTGATGCTCCCTGGGAAAGTGTCAACGGCAGCTGCTTACGTGCAGATGTCGGGGGGCATCCCTCATGACCGAGGGCCCTCGTCTGTGTGGTAGGAGCTGGCTTTTTCAACAGGACAACCCTGCAGTTCATAATGCTCACTTCTTCAGGGAGAATAACATCACTCTTTTGGACCATCCCGCATGTTCCCCTGATTGAAAGCCCATGGAGAACATTTGGGGATGGATGGCATGGGACTTTTATCAAAACGGCCATCAGTTCCAGGCAGTTGATGCCCTCCCTGAAGCCATCTTCACCACTTGGAGCAATGTTCCCACCAGCTTCCTGGAAACACTGGCATCAAGCATGCCCAAGCCAATTTGATGAACAAGAACGGTGGAGCTACTCTTTACTGAGTCCTACTGAGAACATTTTTTGATCCGGTTTGGAGAGTTTTTGTCATTTTGAGCAATGGTCTTAAACTTTTGATCAGCTGATTAATTGTTGAGTTGAATTGTTTTCAAGAAATGACTTTTTCAAAGTGTTTTTTGTCTCGCTCCCCCTTCTGCTTTTGCATGTTGAAGCTCCACTTAAAAGCTCGTTATGATCCAAACGTGCTGAAGCTCAATTCTAGACATTTTCCAACTGCTCTTAAGATTTGGATCTGGAGTGTGCAGTACATACAAAAGAAATATCAAAGTGGGAATGTCGCATCCTTTCATTTTTTACTATGTGGCCCCGGCCGGAAGAAGTTTGGGCCCCTGGTCTCGGCTGTTTTTGTAAGTGCCGTTAACGTGTGCCATTCCACCCCACCTGCTGATCTGCTCCTGAAATCCTTCACCCCTACAAAGAGCTAATAACAGTAACGTGAACTGGATTAAGACGGATGACTCCTGAAAAGTGTAAATGGATTATACTTGCATAAGGTATGGAATGTCCGGAACCACTTTCTCTCTTTGCTCATAGTTTTGGGAATACACACCCGGTATTCCGGTAAAAGTACGCACTTGTCTTTCAGCTTTGGCAAACAATTGGGGCTTCTTCTCAGGAGTTTAAAATCTTGGAAACAGAGGAATTCCTGGGATGGCATAGGCTGGTGTCACACAAGACAAAGCCTGACTAAGTAACACCACGACGAGGAGGCGGGATCAATGCGCGGCTCGTTTCCTGTGTGGAACACTAAACTGTACTTGACGTCGGTGTAAATAAGTCGCGCGAGAGCGTGCATTTTCGGACAAACTGAATGCAAAGTTGGGCCAACTAGTTTTCACACTTTTCAAGGGGGACCATCTAAATCAGGAGTTCTCAGTCACAGACCCACATTCCGATTGATCATTTAGTCACACCACACATTTACGTTTACAGTCAAAAAAGGAAGGGTGGCGGGAGGACCGGTGGTGGGTCGCCAGCGTGAACCCTCTGGGGGATGACCGGGACGATGAGAAGCCAACCCAACACCTCCGGGGGACGGCAGGACACCCCTGGGGTTGGCACCTGGGCGGAGCTGCGGCAGTGGCCAAAACATTGGGAGGAGCGGCTGCTGCGGGCGGAACCCTTGACAGAACGGCAGCTGCGGTTGGAGCGGCTGCACGGGGCGGACCCTTGGGCGGAACAGCAGCTGCGGGCGGAACCTTGGGAGGCGCTGGAGCTGCAGCTACAGGTGGCGCTGCTGCGGCGGGTGGTGGTCTTGGGTCGGTTGAAGGCCCTGGGTCGGTTGCAGCTGGAAGGAGCTGTGCGCCTGGAAACACACAACCGACCCTAGCCGCCTCTGCCCAAGGGACATCTTCTGACGTACCAGACGTGTGGTAAAGGGGCAGGAGGTGGGCCTGAATTGTGGACTTGTTCTGCTGCACGACATGGGCCTGGAGATTTCTGGTCCGCTCCATGAGACCTCCTTCGACTTGTATTTGGAGCATTCTGACAGGGTTCACGGTGACACACTCTCCGTGTTGGCAAGCCTCCCTGCTGTCCGCCCACAGCACTCACAGGGGGGTGCCTTCACGAGCACGCCAATGTTACACCAACAAGCCCTTACAAAATAAATGGATGCCAATGTAGCGGCTAATGGAAGGCTAACATCCCGTCTGTGGAGTGGAACTTCATTGTCCTAAGCACGTAATTAATGTACCCCAAAATATTTCCAATGACTTTCTTCATTTTCCCCACTCCTCGGTGCATTTAGGATTCTGTTTGGACTTCATCTTCTTTTCCTGGTGTGTCACGTACTTTCGACATCCCTGATCTTTCCCCAACAACTGCCTCACATTAGTCATGCTTGCCTTTCCCGCTTTCTTTCGTCTTCTGCCTGCCGCTCCTTCAATCGTTGCCTTTGAGTCAGACGTTGTGTAAAGGACCACTCCACGTACGTTTCAGAAATCGTTTTGCAATATCTTTTCAGTCAGAAACGATCTTTAAATGCATTTTCAAAAGACAATACGATGCAAATGGAACTTTGATGTATTCATTCATTCATTTTCTATACCGCTTATCCTCATTAGGATCACGGGGATGCTGGAGCCTATCCCAGCTGGCTTTGGGCGAGAGGCGGGGTGCACCCTGGACTGGTCGCCAGCCAATCGCAGGGCACATATAGACAAACAAACATTCACACTCTAATGGACAATTTAGAGCGGCCAATGAAGCTAACATGCATGTTTTTGGAATGTGGGAGGAAAACGGAGTACCCGGAGAAAACCCACACACGCACGGGGAGAACATGCAAACTCCACACAGAGATGCCCAACGGAGATTTGAACCCAGGTCTTCCAGATCTCCAGACTGTGTGGCCAATGTGCTAACCACTCATCCACCGTGCAGCCAACTTTGATGTAGTGAAATGAAAATCCTGGGAAAAGAGCGCTTAAAAGCTGATTGGTGCAGCGTCTGCAGTGATGCGGACTCTGCCTTGGGCCCTTGTGACTGAGCCAAAAGGCTAAGCTCCCAATTTTCCGGTCGATTTACGTTCCTACCTTCCCCTTTCCCACCCCACCCTCGTGAACTTTGTGTAATGCCTGAAAGGACAAGATGATTTAACAACAGGAATTTTCGGTGCTGGGCTCTCCTTTAGAGATAAGGTGAGAAGGAGAAACTTTGAGTAGAACCTCGGTTCTTCTGCAATGAGAGGAGCCAGACAAGGTGGTCAGTATACCTCCCGAGCGCCTCCCTGGCAGGGTTCAGGGCATGTTTGACCAGTAGGAGACCTTGGGGAAGACCCGAGTCTCTCAACTGGCCCGGGAATGTCCGTCGGGAGAAACTGGACAAAGTAGCCGGGGACAGGAAAGTCTGGGATTGCCTGCTTCGGCTGCTGGCCCTGCGACCCGACTTCTGGAAAGTAGAGGTGTCACAAGATTCCCCGGTCAGACAAAAGCTGTCTTGTGACAATAAATCCATGAAAAGAAACTTGGTAATTTTGCCCCCTTTATGTATTTCCAGTTGCATTGAGCACCTAAATGCTTCATAGAACAACAGCATTACATGGAACAACAGGAAACAGAGTGAGACCTCTTGTCAGTCATACAGCTGCATACACTCACAGCAAGAGTGGAGCTTTGTGAGGAGCAATGCAAGGTAACGTAGAAGAAGTTAGGAGGGAAAAAGATGCTCGCAAACCCAAATACCACAGCCCGGGTGTGGGAATATGAATAACCAGCACGTTAGGAACGAGCGCGAGGTCGGCACGAAAGCAATTAAACCAAACCGCAGCAATACAGTTTAGCCTCATTTTGTGGGACAATAACATTTCAAAAGGCGTCTGCATTATTTTGTGATGCAGTTAAACAACTTTGTCCAATCATATTCTTCATCGTACCTTTTCTTTAATTCATTCCTTTGAAGTTTTCTATGCCGCTTATCCTCGGGTGTGCTGGAGCCTATCCCAGCTGACTTTGGGCGGGAGGCGGGTACACCCTGGACTGGCCGCCAGTCAATCGCAGGAGTGTGTTATAGTGTACTTCCTCTTGGGAATGCAGTTCACTGGTGCTGCGTAGGTTGTTGCTGTAATTCATCACGGGTAATTCACTTTTCCATGATGTCATCCGGTAGATGCCCCGTCCACACGGAAATCTTCCTGGGAGTTTTTTTTAGGGTTAGGGTTTTTTGTTTATTTTTATTTTTAATTTTTTGTCATGCTAGACTGATGACTAAGTGGAATTACTTCGGCGAGTCATTTTGGTGTACAAGACAAAAAATTCAGGAGAACGTGGACTGGGGTGAGCGGCTTGCTTGTCCACACGGCAACAGCAAGCCGGACTTTTTAGATTTTCCCACTCTAGAAGCCGTTTTAGTGTGGATGAAAGGCCGAGAGATTGAAATACTTTCCGCTTTGACCAGAAAACGTTTCGGTGTGGACAGCTTCTTAGACACCTTGTGCTCCTCGCCCTTCCGAGCGCTCGAGGTGCTGATTTTACTTGGTCACCTTCCCCAGCACCTTCTTCAGCAAGGCACTTTGTCATCTTGAAGGTAAGTCCATCATGTTGCAAAAATGTCACTCAGCCGAGATCACGCTTCACGAAGCCACGCTAGATTTCCCTTAAGGAACCACAGCTTCCCAGTGCAGCCTCAGACCAGGTCTACTTGAAAGTGTGTTCAAGTTGAATGTTATTTTATTGTAAGCTGTAACAAAAATGGTTGATGAAATACTCCACTTTTGTGAAATATTGTTCAGTTCTTCATGCCGGTTCTCTCGGCGCCTTTGTTTCGCGAGCCATCCTTCTAAACTTTGTAAGCAGGAGCTCTCGGAACTTGTCACCCATGAAGAAGTAGAAGACGGGGGTGAAGGAAAGATGCAGAGCCCCTCCACGTACATCCTTGTGCACAACTGCACACCCGGCCAGGCCTGCCGGGAAGCTATCCTGACGCTCCTCATGATGTGGTACGGGCTGTACAGAACCAGAAACATGACTGCTGCTGATGCCACCACCCATTTAGAGGTCGCTTGTACATTGCCGTCCTATGATGTACTGCCCCTTGCTGGGGCTGCAGGAGACACGCAATCTGGTGGGAGAAACCACACAGTCCAGGCAGAGGGAGAACATAACCAGTTACGCTGAGCCCCACACTGTAGAACCAAAACACCGACGTCGCCCTGGAGGTCGGCAAAGTCATTGCAGCGGCTCCAGTTTGCGTTCTGCAGATCCTGGATCATCAGGGCTGTCACGGCCGGCGCAGCCTGCGGCCTTAGCAGGAAGTGGTTCCGCGACGGGTGTCGGATGAGCAAAAAGGCAGGCAGAAGAGGTAGCCAAGAACGACCACAAGGTTCCCGGGGAAACCAGTACAGAACTCCACGCCATAGGATGGTGACAGGTAGTACTTCTGCAGTATGTCATCTATCTCGGTGCAGTTCATCACCTAGCGAGGAGGTGCAAAAAAAGGCTTCAGCTGATGCGTAATAACAGACACAAAGTTCAGTACCACCCGCGTTTGAGCGTGTTTCCAGCAGACTTGCCATGACGTAGTCCAACTCTAGCTGCTGAAAGCTTGAAGAAGTTGGGACTGAAGGCGCGGGAGCAAAGTGGGAAGAGTGAACACTGGGATGCAGGTCCTGCTGACCTTCGAATGACACCCGGGTTTGCAGGAACCCAGCAAAAGCTCGTGTTCAGTGGCGACATGGAGAATAACGGCAAGGTGTCGACTTGTCAAGTGGGCTCGCGCAACGTGACGTTGATTTGGACTTGCGGCCCGCTGCATATTTTAGCAACAATTCAACTTGTGAGACTAAGCCGGGGCGAAAACGTGTTTTTTCAGAGAGAGAGTAATGTCCTTAGGAGACCCAGCCCGGGTGGGTTATCTACTTCTGTTACTATGAGCTCAAGAAGGGATCGTGCAGGATTCCTGCACTGCAGTAGTGCAGGACGTCTTCCAGTTGGTCATGACACACACAGTAAGTCCAACATTGTAGGACAAATACTGTAGCAGGACAAATATTGCTCCAATTACCAAAGGTCCCATTGCAAAGCCCAGCATTGAGACGAGGATGAGGGAATTGGACTTTACAGGGATGAGAGGTCCCTCTGGTGGTGGATAAGCAGAAGTACCTTTTTTAGGGTTCATGCTGGGGTGGGGAAGCTTTGGCTCTGGACCAGATGTGGCTCTTTGGATGACCACATATGGCTCTCATAAGGCCTTTCTTAGCCCCATAACATTTATTTATTTGAATTTGGTTTTTTCTTCACATCTTGTGATCACATGCAATTTACAAAAAACTGTAGGGCAAGGCAAAAACGGGGAAATCAGCAGTCATTTTATGCAAATAAAGTCAAAATATTAGTAGAAAAGACTTATAATTATATAATATAATATAATATCAGAAGAATAAGGTCATAATATTTCAGGAATAAAGTCATAAGTACAAGAAAAATTGACAAAAATCCATCCACCCATTTTCTATGCCGCTTATCCTCATTAGGGTCGTGGGTATGCTGGAGCCTATCCCAGCTGACCTCATGCGGGAGGCGGGGTAGACTAGGTGGACTGGTCGCCAGTCAATCGCAGGGTAAAATTGAAAAAAAAGGCAAAAGGCAAAAAAAAATTGTAACCCAGGTATGAAAATCTGTTATTCTCCGCTCTGCCTTGATTAATTCCTCCTTGCGTCTGACGTAGTCACACACCGTCAGTTAACCAATCAGCGCATTGGTTTCTGCTGACGTCATGCGATCATGTGACCCGTGGGGCCAATCGCACGGGTATGTCTTGCCGCGGAGATTCAGTTTCGTCAGACGCGGTGAGGACGCCAGAGGAGAGCCGGCCTGCAGGTCTGTGTTGGTTCGGTTCGGTTCGGTTGTTAAGTATTCACCTCTTCGTTGGATATTCACGGTTCACTTCGCTCATAGGAGCCGTCGGCCGCCCCGAGCGAAAGGGCGCTGTTCGCGGGCCAGGTTTCCCGGGTACTTACCCGGATGGCGAGCTAAGGAGCCGGCTGTGAGCCTGAAGATCTTGTTTTGAGCGGCGGGGAAGCCACTGCTCTCTGCCGGACCGGTAGGGGGCTCCTGCAGCCCGGGGGGCCGCCCACCCCACGCACGTCCCTCACTCCCATCCAGCTTTCCCTGCAATGTGAGCTGCTGAAAGTTTTTCTCCCACAATTCCGTTGGATCAGCCAGACCGGGTAAGTCAGGGAAGTGCGGGTGGGCTTGAGGGTATGGATTTCTTCTATATAAGAATCTGATATCTGAGGATTATTGCATTGCTGTGATTGTGTCAAGTTCCTGTTATTGAATGAATCTTGACAAATGATTTATTTGTTCTTTGAATGGCCATTCATACAAGGTGGTTCCCGTATGTTGTCTTTTTTTAAATTATTGTCAATACAAGGTGGCACCCCCCTGTGTCTCTCCTAGCCGATTCCTAGACCTCTGATCTCTAGCCTGCTGCATTACCATCTAACTACCAGCCATCGTATTATATTTAATAATACATCGGCGACAAAATCATTTTACAAGTCGAAAGTCAAAGCATTGAGAGAAAAAAGTCACAATTTAATGAGACTAAATTCATAATGTGAGTAAAACAATGTAGCATTTTAGTAGCATACTGTTTATTTATATTAGAAGATCCAAACAAAACATAAGTAGTCATTTTTGTAATATTAAGTTGGGTTAAAATTTATATGGAAATGAAGCTAAAATAGGCCGCACGGTGGTCGAGTGGGTAGCATGTTGGCCTCAGTCAGGAGGTTCAGGGTTCCAATCTCCGTTGGGCATCTCTGTGTGGAGTTTGCATGTTCTCCCCGTGCGTGCGTGTGTGGGTTTTCTCCGGGTACTCCGGTTTCCTCCCACATTCCAAAAACATGCATGTTAGCTTCATTGGCCGCTCTAAATTGTCCATTAGAGTGGGAATGTTTGTTTGTCTATATGTGCCCTGCGATTGAGTGGCGACCGGTCCAGGGTGCACCCCGTCTCACGCCCAAAGCCAGCTGGGATAGGCTCCAGCCACCCGAATGAGGATAAGCGGCATAGAAAATGGATGAATACATTTTTTTGTTGCTGACATGTTCAAGTGAAACATGGAATAACAATTCGGAGACTAATTGCTAATTAGTAAAGTAACTACTTGCTTGAAAATGCACACGTTTAGTAATCGTTGTTAAAAAAAGGGGATATAAAAAATATGACATCTCACGGAAATTGTGAGCAAGCAGTTTATTGCAAGAAAGTGAAACTGGACCTTCACCGGGTGATGAAAAGGTTAAGAAGCTCAAAGACTGATTGCAGATCAGCTGCAAGAGGGTTTGGGCGTGCTTGGTGCCCAAACCCGGAGGCTAGTGGGAATGTTGCTGCGGGTGGGTGAAGATGGCTTCACCACCTTTGCACGCCAAAGATCATAACAGTGAAATACAGTTTTACTTGGAACCTCCTTAAGATCCAACAGTGCAAAATGTCCATTCTTACCATTTCAATTAGCATTGATTTGGGATATTCTGCAAAAGTCCACACTTGGACAAAAACCTGTCACATTCCATAATAATTCTTTTTCTGCCGACGGTGTCAGAGATTTGACCACACAAAATCTTGTTGCGATAGCAGGAAGATTCAAGAGGGGGCAGTGTCTACCTAAATATCTTCCTTGGCCCTTCCTGGTCCCCAAGTGTGCTCCACAGCATGGACTTGTTGCTTAAATAGGATGACGAAACAACTTCCAGGGGATCTGCTTGTGTAGACGGGCTCCATTTAAGCATGCAATGTCAAAATGCGGAATAATCTGCTAAAGATAAACCTGGCCATGCTCTAAATCTGATCACGCGTAAGGTCACGACCCCGTTGCTTATGAAAAGCACGCGCTGTTTGTCCTAAAGATAACGGTCTACCAGTACAGGTTTTTGATGAGAACCCAGTCAATTAAATGCGAGCGACTGGGGTGAGCGTGCGTCACACGCTGTCCCATTTTAAACGAGGTCTCCCATTAGCCTTGACTGGCCCACTTCTGGAAGGTGACACGTTTCAAGCTTTCACCCCCAAACGTCGGCACTATAAATACATTCTGGTTTACATTCGGCAGCGACTTAATTGGATCACATCTTGAGCAATATGTGTGAACGTAACCAGCCTGGCACACCCGCAAATACTGTGGACTTCTGGGCCGCCAAGCTGCAGCGTGTTCTGCAATGAACCATGACTGGAGTTGCATTGGCAGCTTTTGTTTTAAGGTCAACTACTGTCACAGGGGGGTCCAAAGTGCAGCCCGGTGGCCAATTCCGGCCGCCTTCGGAAATGTATTTTAAAAAGAAAACCGAAACAACAACAATAAAAGTTTAAAAACCAGTCATTTTACAAGGATACCGTCGAAATATTGAGGGGAAAGCGGTGATCCCCCAAGAAAAAGCTCACATTTTTCCTGAATAACGTTGTAGTGGGGAAAAATGATGTCATTTTAGTAAGAAAATGGGGAAAAACCAGTAAGAATATTGAGAACAATTTTCGTTTTAGACTTGGGTGGACTTTATGAATCCACACGGGAACTTGCTTGGTTGCAGCAGCTCATTTTTTTTACACAAGCATGTTTGTCGCCTCTTCGCAATCAGTAAGGGAGCTTCCGCTTCAAAAGGAAGTTGGAAGTGGACCAGAGAGTCTCCTGCACGTCTTCTCACTTACTCACCACCATGTCTTCTCTCACCTTGACTCCTTCTTCTGCACCGCGTGGTTGTACCTGCGTATTGACCGCTTTGCACGTCTGCCTGGGAAAAACCACATCGTTGTGTCTTTTAGGGTTATGATGATTTCTACCCCTTCACAGCTTTGGGACCAATTCCCTCTCTGGCGCCGGACCAGCTACATGCGCTCCAGGTCGACATCTTGCACGAATGGACTTTCCGCACCGTCGGAGCTAAAGAAGGTTGGAAGTGGAGCTTCAAAACGCGAAATGAAGAAGTGGGAGTGAAAGGAAAAACGTGTTCACATACACGCCAACCGTCAGCCGCGTTAACAAGACGACAAAAGCCAAGTAAAGCTGAAGGTCCGATTTTTGTCATGCAAATGCTTGGCTCTTTTGAACACAAGTCGTTTTTTTTACGCGATCGCAGCAACCAACCAGACCTACGATCCTCATCACCGAAAATCGACCAGAACTGTTCGCACGGGATGAATTGGGGGGTAAGTCAGAGTGAATGTGCTACACTGATAATGGGGATGTCGTACAACTTCATGTGAAAAAATTGGATTAGACGAGGCTCATATCGGCTGGCTACTCACCGTCCTTGACTTATGTTTGGTGAATGGCAAAGGAGGGAGGGGGGGCATTTCTTGGTGGTCAAGGCAGGGTGGACCTAAATTGGATTTTTGCTCAGATGGAGACCCATTTACAATGAACATGCGACAGATTATCCTTATTTTCTCGCCTCGCTTCCTTTTATTTGCATTGTAGCGTCAAGCGTGACCCCGTATGTTGTTATATGCCATAGCTTTGTGACTGTGCATGGTAATCTTTATTTAACGGCACAAGATGGATGGTCGTAAACGTTTGTGCAGACCGTAATGGCCTCTAGGAGAAGCATAATGGCTCCAGTGATGCCCTGACTTTGCCTCTGGTGCCATTGTGACGTTTGTATTTGTATTCTTTTTTAAACACATTTGGGCTCCGTCGTGATGAGGAGCGTTGGGGCATTTGTTGTTATCTATGGATAGCCTTTTATGTGCTTTTCGGGTGGAGCGTCACCAAAAAGTCATTAGCAAATGATGTTTATTATAAGGCTGGCATGCTGAGAAATTTTAAGGCTGACGTTTGGTGGTTGTGACTTTGGATTTCCTGCGCCCCTAAATCAGGGTTCTCCAACCACTGGGCCTTTCAGGAGCAATGGTTTAAAAAAATACACATTTTTGAAAATAGTTTTGTCAAATGCATCAAATTTTGTGTAAATGCTTATACATTTTCTGAATAAAAGCTATTATTTTATTGAAAAATATTATAAACGTCGTCCCTTGCAATACTTTTCGATTCCTGCTCACTAATGAATTAATTTCTGTGGGCCACACGGTGGTGGAGTGGTTAGCATGTTGGCCACACAGCCAGGAGATCTGCAAGCCCTGGGTTTGGATCTCCGTTGGGAATGTCTGGAGTTTGCATGTTCTCCCCGTGCGTGTGTGGGTTCTCCCCGGGTACTCCGGTTTCCCCGCCACATTCCAAAAACATGCATGTTGGCCGCTCTAAATTGTCCATTAGAGTGTGAATGTTTGTCTGCCCTGCCATTGACTGGCGATCAGTCCAGGATGTACCCCGCCCAAAGCCAGCTGGGATAAGCTCCAGCATACCCACGACCCTAATGAGGATAAGCGGCATAGAAAATGGATAGACTGATGTTTTGGGGGTTGACTATGATCTATTTTTAGTCAAAACATATTTAAATTAGGGCTGTCACTCAATAGAAACATTTAATTAATTAAATAATTAATCACATTTTTTCCATAGTTAACTCATATTTAATCACAGATCAAAAGAAATTTGTATCTATGCGAAGAAGGGATGTAACTCTCACAATTCAATACGCGTCTTGCTCTACAATTTAAGATTGAAAAAACGATATATTTAAAAAACGACGTGGTAACATTTGATGCAGTGTGCAAAATATAAGATTTAACGGTTACATTTGTTGATGCAGACATTAATCTTGCATTATAAAATAAGGAAGCAAATGTGTGTTGGGTGTTTATGTTTGTATTTTCTATGCCAACCAATTCATGCAAGCAGACTGGCATTTACCCACACGTAAACATGGAGCCTTTAATTATTTGCTGCTTTTAATGTAATGTTGCTGGAAGCTACATTTCTGCCTTTTGTTCTGTGCAGTCAGACAAGGTGTAATGCCATCCTTATGTGATCCTTTCTGTGCGTTGGAAAGATATAACAACGAATAAAATATGCAGCTAATTGCATTATTGATATTTTGCCAGCATTTTTCCATAACTTAGATGGCATAGTAAAGTTTAGTGCTAACCCCGCTAGCTTCCATTGAGATTCCGCCACCAGTGAGCTGTCCGCCGGGGAAATAATTCCCCTACGTGGTCGTTCGTTCTCCTCACAATGTCGGTATTTCATTCACATCATGTCAATTTCCCACAAGATCCCGCGTTTAACAGGAAATTGCATTTTTATTAGCCAATTCCGTTTACCTTTAACTCTTGTGCACCCACTCACCAGTAGCCCTGCCTGCACATACTGGGACAAAGAGGTTGGATGTCTGAGAGGATGCACCACTCTCTCCGTCCGTTCCGGGGCCCGTGTGGTAAAAAGAGGCAAGGAAAACACACGCATGCGTCCATACAGTAAGTGAATTTATCGAGGCGGCAAAACGATCCACTTGGTTTATCTTGATAAGAAGAATAGGAACAATGGCGCTGCAGCTTGGTTAGTATGCTCGTCACATTAGAGGTTTTTGAAGAAGACCTTATGGGCGGAATACCAATAGGTGCGTTTTTTAATTGGTCTTATGGATGCTGCAGAACGAGAGTCGTGTGGGTTCATGTCTCAGATAAACGATTGGGTTCCAAAAAATTCCAGAAGAGTGCAATTTTCCTTTAAGGTGTCCATTGGGTGGAGTTCACACAGAGAGGTGTGTGGAAAAGATGTAATGCTGATAAGCTTGAATGCCGTCCTTTCTTTAGTAGAATAAAAATGGTGTAGGAAGACTTTGATCCAATTCCGTGGGGAAGCTTTCTTCATTCTGGCTCCGTGTAAAACTCCTCACCTGAGATTTCTCTCTTCTGTGGAGCCTTTTTCTTTCAGTTGTTCTTCTCGTCTCCATTTCATCCCATCCCCGCCGGCACAGCATCGGCAACTAAGCTTTTCCAACGCCCTGCTGCCTCCACAGTACAAACGGCGTTTGCAGCGCAGTCTTGCACCTTCCTCACCCACCTCGCCCCTCACATCTCTGGTAGCCTTGACAAACATCTCCCCCCTTCCTTGTGTAGCTCCATCCAGGCCCCGCCGAAATGCCATCGTGTCTTTTATGAAACATTGCACGCCATCTCATGCATGTACTTGCCCGTGTGTTGACGCCAGCCAGGACGCGGGGTCTAAGTAAACACAAATCAAAAATTCTGTGCATGCATTAGGTGGGCGGCCCTTCATCGCAAAAAAGACAAGAGCAATATTACCAGAGAATAAAGGCAGCAGGCGTTGGCATTAGTAGCGTGGAGCAAAATCATTACAGAAGTGACTTATCTCCAAGACTCAGCTTTCATCTACCATCATTAGGTTCCGCCTGACAAGTGCGTCTGTGGCGTGTTCTTCCTCCCTTCCCTCATACATACAACAGAAAAAACAATATTGACTGTGGAAGTTACGGTGGCCTGCAACCATTCTTAAAACCAGCTACTCACGCTGAGAAATGGAAGCCGTCGAATGTTTGGCAGGCCGGCTAACAGGGTCTGGGGAAGTCCACTGTGGGCTGGCTCAGTTTTACTTGGAAACCTCAGACGGTAACATGGTTTTGAGACTCCGGACTTCCCGGTCTCAGGCCACCTCTTTCGGTTCCACCGGGGGAACACCAAGGCGTTCCCAGGCCAGGTGTGAGACATAATTCCTCAAGCGTGTCCTCGGTCTCCCCCGGGGCCTTCCCACGGATAGGCATGCCCGCAACACCTCACCGGGTAGGCATCCAGGGGGCATCTGGAATAGACGCCTGAACCACCTCAACTTCTTGATAAGAGTTCTTCTTGGATTGTGTACAAGACAAACAATACAAAGACCACCAAAACAGAAATAAAATGTCGACAGGAGTCAATAAGGAGTAGCTGCACCAATCTTGTTAATCAGCAGAAAAACGGGTGTGGGCATGCTCTCCAGGGTTTCCTGGAGGCTAATGTTGCTCCAGGTGGTGAAGATGGCTTCACGGAGGGCATCCACTGTCCCGTAATGTTCTTAATTAAAATCAGAAGAACGCAGAAGATACTACAAAATAGTGAGCTGTTTCAGACGAAGAAGTCCCTTGTCAGGCGGGCACACAGACGAGGGCCTTCACTCATGAGGGATGCCCCCTGCAACATCTCCACATGGCCAGCTGCCGTTTGACGTCCCTGCACAATCCGAAGCTCCATTGGAATACATCTCAAGTGGGACCTCCTCGTCATGCCAGTAACGTTGGAAGCCATCAGGACCATCAAGGTTACATTTTTTTTCTCAGAGAAGAAAACTTTGTTCCACCTTTCAATGTCCCGTGTTTGGTGCTCTCCTGCAAATTCCAAACGGCCAATTTTGTGGCCTCGAAGGAGACGAGGTCTTGAAAGACCTTTTTTCTTTTTAAAATCCTTCTCTGGGCAGATGGCATCTGATGGTTGGTTATCAGACTGCACTGAGCACCAGTAACAACCTTCATTTGGGTCAGATGATCTCGTGTCTTGACAGACAACCGATGGGATCCTGCGGCGCAGGGCCCATGATAGTTTTTTGGGTCTACCACTTGACTTTTTTTGTTCCATAACCCTCAGAGTCTTTGAAGAAGTTCCAAATGACCTACTGCCTCCATCTTCAGCAGCAATGGCGCGCTGCGAGAGGCCTTGCTTGTGCAGCTCAAACATCCCACCGTGTTCAAAGACAGAAAGCAGTTTTGCCTTTGCCGTCAGGCGCTCATTTCCGTGTGAATACCTGGCACTAAATGCCAAGTCTGCCAAGATTTGATCAGCTGATGAACAACCGATTTCATGTTAGTGCTTGTTTGCAATAAATTAGTTCATTTTGAAGTTTTTCTTGGAACTTCCTTAAGATCTACCGGTGCAAAATGTACATTTCTGCCCTTCTGAACTGGTCCTAAACTTTTCATCAGGATTGTAGATGCATTTGTCAAATTTGAGTCCATAGAAGGATTTTTGCAGTCCAGTAACCAGAGTAAATCTGGGCATGTTGCATCCTGGGAAGAGGAGTTTTCTGTTGTGTCTGTGGAGGAGCTTCTGTGCGTGCCCTGCGAGAATCCCATGAAGGGATTGGATATGCTTTGCAAATGCTATTAGTACTGCAGCTCTGGATTACAGTCTCAAAGCAAAAAGGGGGGACAGGCGTGAAAAATGGCAAATCAGACAGATTTGCATGTTTCTAGTATTTGTGGGCGAGAAAAATGAGATTAAAAGGGGATATTCGTGTCGTCTTGTGTACCAGTGAATGGCTCTTGCACAAAGTCTGTGAGGTGTTTTTTTAATTTCATTTAGCTCTCACGGTACACCTGGGATCACACTTAATTAAGACAGGAAGGAGATTTATTTTTAGCTGAAGGAGAAAAACGTCACGATTGCTCTTGTTGTGCAAAATGTAATACGTGATATCACCACTGATAGCGGTTTGCTGTCGTGAAACATGTGGAAACGTTGCTTGAGCAAGAACGTGGGGATCATCCCCAGACAGTAAAATATCCAGGCTTCGGGGGAGCTGAGAATTTCAAGATTGCAGGGTTGATGTTCTTTTCCCTTTTCTCTCCTCCAGCATCAGGCTGCAGGGAAGATTTATTGTGCGCTAACAACCAGAAAGATGGAAAATGTTCCGTGCTCCAGGGGGATCAAATGTCTGTGAGGAACAGGAGAAGAGTATGGATCCAAGACCGTAGGCGCTGGCTGGAGACGATCTCGTGCCGGTCCAAAAGGCATCGTGAGTCAGCACATTTGGGGTGTAAATCTTGCATCTTGCAAAAACCCCAAAGTAAATACTCACCATTTTGGTTCCAGTTTTGCCCCTTAACTCCATCACGGTCATCAACATCCATCAACACACGCGCCTTAAATTGCTCATTTTCCTCCGATTATGTCTACTCCAGTACATTGAGTAACAGGAATACGTAAAGAAACGTGAACTATGCTCTAACATGAAAAAATATCCCACTTATAAATAAGGAATACTATGTTGCTGAAATTCACGCTTGGGTGAGGAACCAACATAAACGAGGGATTACTGTAATGTACTGTATGTACAATATATGTACTATATGTACTATATTTACCATGTACACTATATCCACTGCAATGGCGGGGGGATTTCTTATTCAGGTAGATTTGAAGGAGAAAAAAGTCCTTTGAGAACCTGGAAGGCATTTATAATATTGTTTCATTGCATATGTAGTCAAATATTTCAAGCCTTTACTTCTTGCAACTTTAATGGTTATAGCTTCCAGATAATAAAAACCCCAATTCCGTGTCTCAGAAAATTACAATATTACATAAGCTCAATAAAAAAAATATATATATTTTAAAGAGAAATGTCAGCCTTCTGAAAAATGTGTTCATTTTGATGGACCTTTAGATGAATGACTTCCCG
This sequence comes from Oostethus manadensis, assembly GCA_024372805.1. Classification (NCBI taxonomy): domain Eukaryota; kingdom Metazoa; phylum Chordata; class Actinopteri; order Syngnathiformes; family Syngnathidae; genus Oostethus; species Oostethus manadensis. Next base: position 203,581 of record QODF01000135.1, read on the forward strand.
GGTGGAAGGGAAGCTTTCCTAGCAGCCGTCGGCTCATCTGCGCTCTCTCAGCTTCTCAGTTTCCTCTTGACAATATCTTGGCCTATACCATTTGTTTCTGGGGGTCAGAACCACCTAGGTGTTTGAACCAGTTTTTGGTACCTGTGGCAGTGTGGGTGGGTCATCTCCATAAAGCTGGTGAGCAGAAGGAAGCATGAACTACTGTAAATTTTACTGACGGACGGCTGCGATGACTTCAGAAACAGTGGGTCCACTTCACACTGGACTGGACAAGCAACATGTATTCAGTGCCTCTGCACGCTTCCTCCAGACTCTGGGATGCCTGCCATCTGAGAAGAAGACCGAAGACAAGTCCGGGGGCCTCGCCTTTAAAAATGTGTGTGGAATTCTGACTAAAAGTCCAGGTTTGCCCCTCTCCGGTGTCCAAAATAAAAGTCTCCATCCATACAGTGACAGTTTAAAAGTATTTCCGTCCACACGAATACATATCCACAGGCTGTGGCAGTGGGCAGTGCCAAGGTCGCCCCCGTAGGCGCATCATATCAAACCTGGCGATTCACAGGACGAGACGGTCAGCTGGCTTTTCAGTGGTCAGTTTCACCTTAGTCAGCAAAATGTGTGAAATCTAAAACTGAAAATGTACAAAACCTGTTTTTTATTCAAATGTAGCAGATGTCGTTCTCAGCACTGTGGGGTGAAGTGTAGTTCGTTCTCCATCAGCCGTGGTTGCGTGGCCGGCAAATTGGGGTAGTTGCGTTGCCTCCATGACAGTAGGTCTGCAGCACGAGGCAGTCGTAGGGAAGCTTTCAATGCCGTGTGAACATTCCCACGCCATTCTTCCGAAATAGCGGCGTGCTTGTGAGTGCTGGAGGTCAGCTAGAGGTCCGATAAGGGCTTGTCCCAAATAGCCGTCGTTGGCGGGGGTGTAGGAGCCACTTAGAAATCAGCTGTCAATGTCACGTGAAAGTATGCGTATGTTTACTCTTAAATACCCTGAAAGTCTCTCGAAGCAGCAATGTCATGTTTGCATTGCACACATTCTATTATACTCGTCTAATATTATACTCGTCCAATATTATACTCGTCCAATATTATACTCGTCTAATTTTATACTCGTCTAATTTTATACTTGTCCAATATTATACTTGTCTAATTACATACTTTTGTAATTTTATACTCGTCCAATATTATACTTGTCCAATATTATACTCGTCCAATATTATACTCGTCTAATTTTACACTTGTCCAATATTATACTTTGGTCATTTTAAACGTATCTAATATTATACTTTAGTAATATCATACTTAACACGTACTATATGTACGTACTATACATAGAACATGGCTCCAGCATAGCCCCACCACCCCAGTTAGGATCAGCGTAGAAGATGGATTCCACCTTTTTCCATGTCTGCAAAAAGTGCATACTCCAGCCATAAACTTGGCGTACGGGTACACACACAAGTCAGGATGTGTTTTTAGAGATCACATACTTGGCGTGGAAAACATCACAGGCAGCTTTTCAGCCTTGTGTTGTGCACACTCAATCTTTATAGACGAAGCCGTTCTGTTTTCCCTCCACAGCCAGCTGAGAGGCTTCTGATTGCCTCCGGCAGTTCCGTTCGCTCCGGTTCAGGAGTGGCGATGCGACTTTTGTCTCGGATTCTTCAGCTTTCTATGAAAACGCTTGGGTACAGCACCGGGTCTTTAGTCTTTTGGACATCTATCGAGTCAGCGGTCTCAGCCCTTGTGGGGTAGCCAGCTGCCCCAGACTGGAACCCCATTGCAAGGCCGAGGAAAGCTTTGCAGGCGATTTGAGTTAATTACCTGATTAGAGTGCGACACCTTTTTCACAACATTCACGTTTTCTGAGACATTTGGGCTTTTCGTGATCCACAGGCCATTTCACTCGATGCACGATGAATAGACGTGTATGTTATATAAGCCGATCATAGACACAAAGCTCTTACATGAGACATCTCAGACATTACAAGTATAGTAATAAAAAAAATCCAAAATGATACATAGACAGTAATACTTCAACGGCAAAGGTAATAATAATAAAAAAAAAACACATTTAGCACTTTGCATTTTGCAGCGGCACGCTAAAATATTTATAATAATAAATCGACACAGTTTTGTGGTTGACTATGGCCTGTTATTGGCCAAAAATAGACACTGTTAAGCAAATTTGAAGTATGCTTGGACTAATTAAACTAAAATTCAAATCCGCTCGTCCCTCGCTTTAGCACAGTTTGAATATTCAGCTCCTCCCCTGTATGGCGGGTTTTCAAAAAAAATGTCATTAATAAATGATAACTGAAATGTGCTTGACTGCGGCCTTTTATTAGTCCAAAAACATTGAAAGACAAGTTTATATGTAGTATTGCGGCCACTAGGCACCGGTAATGTTCGGAGACACGACGTTAGATTACCTTTCACTGCATGGAGACGGGCTACTGAGTCAGCAGAGACATGCCGTGGCTGAGATTGAGTGAAAAAAGGTTGTACTTCACTTCTGTGTGGAAGTGGTAAATGTTTTTTCCCACTGTAACTAGCTAACTAGCACTGCGGCTGTATCTTATGTCCCTCCAGTGATCCCCTAGCAATGGGATGTGAACAAAAAATTAACAGTGTAAAAGTGACTTTCGGGGTGTTACTTCATGTCTACAGGGCTCTAATAATGTGGAAATCTATATTTAGATAGCAATGAAATGGTTTTGTATGATCCTATTCCATTTATTTACAGTATATTGAATTATACTTTCTAATGAATTCTAAAAAAAACCCAAGACAATGTACAAAAAGCAATGACAAAATGGAATTACAATATGACATTTGTATATTTTTGATTGGCTTTATATTTCCACATGTATTTCCTTTTAAGTTTGGCACTTAAAGGCGCAAAGGGGAAACCGAGCGTGAAGTTGTACCTTGCTCTGTGTGCATCATGTGAGCAAATAAATAAGTTTGATGATTATTTTGTGCATTTGGAGTGTTTCATCTTGAAGCAAGGCACAGCGCTGAAGGCAGCCGAAAAGAGGCTTTATTGTTGGTTGTATGCGTTGGTGGTTCATATACTGCTTTATCATGATTGGTAATCTTTCCCCTTCTAGTCGGTATTTAATTAATGTACTTTATTAATCTCCAAGAGAGATTACTTACATCAGCAATTAACCAATTAATCATGCCTAGTATTTCAAGCTAACGGAAATTAAAAAAGTTTTTTTTTAAATGGACAGGAGTTGGGGATGCATGGTCAATGGTCAAATTTCTCAAGGGGTACGCGACCACTTCTCTAAAATAGTGTTTTGTTTATCTAAAACTGGGGTCTCAAACTTGCGAGAGGATATTTCGTGGCCCCCACCTTAATTTGAAAGTTTAATGTTAGTGCGGCCCTCGAGTTTTACAGGAATGGCACTTTTTACAGTGTTGTGTGCGGAGCTGACGGACCTACCAGTCATGGTGGGGTATATGGCTCTCAGGGGTGTGACATCGACCAGGCTTGATGCAAGCAGAGAAACATTTTATAATGAGCGAAAAACTGATCATTATTACTAGTTTTGCACGCATCGTCTTTACACCAGTGTCTTTTTCTATCTTCTTTTGTTTTAAGAAATGTAAAAAAGACGTTTGAAAAGATTGGATTTTTAAACATTTTTGATTTCAATGGCGCACGTGCATGTGCACCGAGGCTGCAGCCCCTCGGTGAGTTGAGTTTGAGACCCCTGATCTACAAGATAAATTTTCAAGCCTCTGCTATTTTTCATTTGTTAAAAAGTGTTATTTATTTTACCCAATTCATTTTTATTTGACCCAACCCCCTCCCTGTGTTTGCTCAGTGTTTTTCTCTGCGATGGACTGCGGTTCCAGCGGACATTTCTCCAACAGTTGGACCAACGTGAGCAATTTGTCGAAGCAAACACAAGTTACGTCGTCTTGCTTTGAGCTGAAAGCTGAGCTCAAAAAAGCCCTTACTGTAATATTCATGTCTGCGGCTGTACTGTGTATACTGTGCTGTATAATGCAGTTATGCAGAAACACAGATATATAAAACTGCATAACTCCAGCAGTCCCTTTCATTAGTATAATTATGCATGAGCTTAATCAACGATCCATGTACGTAAGTGGAATGAATCATTACAATGAGAGGTGCATGTGTGTGTGTGTGTGTGTAAGTTGGTAATTGTCTTAAATGAATAGACGCGGAATCCTGAGCCGTGGACACCTGCTGCTATCATTAGTCAGCGAGGGCCGACTAATCATGCTGGACTTCAAATGTGTTCGCCATTACCGAAATGCAATTCATGGCGCCGGCATTACCTGCAGCACAAGAATGCCAGCTGCTGAAGCTACATCAGAATGCATGTTCCAATGTGGTGCGGTTGCACTTCTACTGAGGAGGCTCCCACTCATGGCCATGGAGGGTTTGATGCGTAGATAGAACACTGCCGTGAAAGAAAGTGCTTTTTTTTTTTCACAGTGCTTGTGTTCTTTTCTGTGTGTGTAAAGATATGAGCGCAGATAAAAAGTTATTAATGCACATAATGGGACTCCTATTCCAAATAGGAGGAGAACAAAGCAAAGTGGGGAAATCCATTGTTGCACACCATAGCTTTGTAGTTTACTAGATGCCCTGAACATATCATTTTAACAGACATCCCAGTCAGGGAATAAGATGAGAGCCCATGTCAGATCTCTTACTTCCTGCTATTGGTACTTTTTTCTCTTTAGAATCTTATCTGATCCGTTTGAATTGTTTGGTAAGAGACGCAAACAATCTTTGAATTCATGTGCAGCCATTCTGGACGACGCTTCATCTTTTGTTCTTGCCATATTTGTCACCTTGAAACTTTGGAGAAGAGCGAAGGTGCTACACAACCATGCTCATAAACATACATGACCAACGTGCAGCTAATACTTGTACATGTATTTTGTATTAGTCGCTGTGTATATTCTGTATGGTGGTGCTACAAGAGGTCTTTCATTGTTACTGGTGGAAGTTGTGATGTCATAGCTATTTGTCCACCACCACAAAATCCGGTAGCTTGCATCTGGAAGGCCCACAGGATTTTGGCTCGGTCATTCTCTACCACCTTTGGAGGTGTTTCCCACGATGACCTCGGGGTCTGCAGTCCATACTCTGCACAGATGTTTCTGTACACTATGCCAGCCTCTTGGTTGTGGCGTTACGTGCATGCTTTCCCTGCCAGAATCTTATGGCCTGCAGTAATGTGCTGGATGGTCTTAGGGACCACAACCTTGGGTCTTGTCTGGTGTGGTAGATCTGAGCCTCTATTGCTCTGGTGTTCAAGGGCTCGCTATGATCGGTGCCTGCGTGCTGTCCTTCAGTCCAGCTCTTTCAATCCACTGGTAGGACTTCTTCATATCAGCCACGTCATTGATGTTTCAACGGTACATCCCATGTAGGGGCTTGTCCTCCCATGATGGTCTCTTCAGCACCTCATCATCTGTTCTGTTGTCTGAGACATTCACTGAGCACATCGTCTGTTGGGGCCTTTTCTTTGATGTACTTATGGATCTTGGATGTTTCATCCTGGACTGTGGTTCTCACGCTCACCTGTCCTTGGCCCCCTTCATTACGGCTAGCGTAAGGTCTCAGGGTGCTGAACTTGTGATGGAACCCTCCGTGCGTGGTTAGGAGCTTTCGAGTCTTAACATCTGTGGTCTGTATCTCTTCCTTTGGTCGTCTTATTATTCCGGCAGGGAATCAGATCACTGGCAGGGCATAGCTGTTTATTGCCTGGGACTTGTTCTTGCCATTGAGCTGGCTTTTTAGGACTTGCCACACTCATTGTAGGTTTTGGGCTGTAACCGCTTTCCTCGTTAGCTCTTCAAGGTTGCAATTTGCTTGTGGTATTCCAAGGTACTTGTAACTGTCCTCAATGTCTGCTATTGTTTCTTCTGGGAAGGAGACCCCCTCTGTGTGGACTACCTTCCCTTTCTTAGTCACCATCCGACTGCACTTCTCAATCCCCGAATGACATTCCAATGTCACTGTTGTAGATCCTGGTGGTATGAATCAGTGAGTCGATGTCTCGCTCACACTTAACATACAGCTTGATGACATCCAAGGACAGGAGGTGACTGATAGTGGCCCCATTTCTGAGTCGGTATCCATAGCCGGTCTTGTTGATTATTTGGCTGATGGTGCTCAGACCTATGCATAACAGCAATGGGACAGAGAGTCTCTTTGGTAAATGTCACATTTGATGGACACTTGTCCAAGTGGCTCGCCATTGGCCTCGAGAGCAGTTTTCCACAACCCCATTGAATTTGTGATGAAAGCTCTTAGACTCCTGTTGATGTTGTACAGCTCCAAGCATTCAACGCTCCAAGTGTGTGGCATTGAATGACAGGTTTTCTTGTCGTTGGTGTGTCAAGGTTTGGCGTGTCTAGCGGCTGTTCTGTCTACCAGGAGCTGCTGTTTTGCTTCACTGGTATTTTTGCCGCTACCTTTCGGAGCCGTGCTCATGTGTTGATCTTTATGCCCACTTATCTTAGCCGCAATTATGCCTGTCATGAGCTTCCACGTTGTGGAGAGGCAGCTTATTGGCCGATAGTGAATGGGACAGCCCCCTTTGAGGGATCCTTCAGGATGAGGATTGTTCGCCCTTTGCTTAGCCATTCAGGGTGGTTCCCATGCCTTAGCGGTTGCTTCATTTGATCTGCTAAGCGTTCATGGAGTGCTGTGAGTTTCTTCAGCCAATACGCATGGATCACGTAAGGGCCTGGCGCTATCCAGTTTTTCATACCTGCTACTTTCTTGGATGTCTGCCACTGTGATGGTGACTGGATTCTATTCTGGGAGGTTGCTGTGGTCCTCTCTCAGAGCCATCAGCCATTGTGCATCACTGTTGTATGCCACCTCCCTCTCCCATATGCCTTTCCAGTATTGTTCAGTTTCCAGCCTTGGGGAGTCTGCTCTGCTAGTGTTCCCCTGCCATTGAGCATACACGTTCGCTGGTTGGGTTGAGAACAGCCGGTTTATTCGCTTGGCTTAATTTTATCTCATGTATCTCTTTAGGCGGCTGCCTAAAGAGATGGTTGCTTTTACTCTCATGGTTGCCAAGCATCTCAAGGATCACTGATGCTGAAGTGTAAATCAGCACATTGGTGATGGTTGAGATGAGGCTTGCCCTCACTTCTGCATTCACATGCTCTATGAGAATTTTAGATGGTACATCTCTTAGCCGCTGTGACATCGAGGTTGCCTGGAGGTCATAATAACTTTCAGGTCAGTCGCTACCTTGTTCAGGGTGATTGTACTCATTGGGACCCTGTGGAGCCCCATCTCCCCATCTCCAGCTCTGGGTGGGGAGTTGCTGTTATCTCCCTTTTGAGCTGCCCGAAACACCTCACCAGGGGGCGCCCGGGAGGCATCCGGACTACATGCCCGAGCCATCTCAACTGGCTCCTCTCGATGTGAAGGAGCAGCGGCTCCAGTCTGAGCTCCTCCCGGATGGCCGAGCTCCTCACCCTATCTCTTAGGGTGAGTCCAGCCACCCTACGGAGGAAACTCATTCCCGCCGCTTGTATCCGCGATCTCGTTCTTTCGGTCATGATCCGTAACTCATGACCATAGGTGAGGGTTTGAAGATTTTCAAGAAAAAAAAAGTAGAAAGTTTCATTGAAAAACGGAATTTTTGGTTCAGTAGTGTTGTCATCGACTAACATTTAGATGAGTTTGATCTGAAACTTTTAAGTGGGACAAACATGCAACATAAATGAGAAACCAGGAGGGGGCAAACACTTCTTCACAGACTGCATCTGCAAAACACTTATAAAAAATAATGTATGAATATTTTCAGACACAACAATCTCATGAATTGAAATGAAAATAGCTCAAGGTGAGGGCCTTACGATGCAATTTTTAGGTGAGATTTAAAAAGATTAATCAGATCATGATTAATTAATCAGGCTCTCCCTTGTTTATCTTGACAACATGTATACAGTATATATTTATGTGTGTGTGTGTGTGCTGGAGGCGTTCATCTGATCGGCGCTGATGTGAAGAAGCTGCAGTGTGTGTTATCGAAGTGCAGCAGGCCTCAGTGGACTAGCAGAGGGGGGGGAAGAGAGTATAAACAGGAACTATAGCCTGCTTCCAGGAACCCGGCAACATCGACACACACACACACACGCTGTATCCTCCACAACACACCACCCTGTCTTTATCTTACAAGGCAGAAGCAACAGTTGGTGACCATGTGACCACGAGGAGCCTCCTGTTTTGTTCACTGCAAAATGCTGCCTTGCTTTGTGAGACATTTTTAGTCCGTCCTTCTCCCCGGCTCCCACGATTTAAACATCAAGCTGAAGTGGAGAGCTGTGGAGGTGTAGGAAGAGATGGAGGCAGAGGGTGGCATAGGAGGCGGTTGCCACAGCAACTGTAGCTACGCCGGTCGTCACCATGAGGCTTCGTCCTTCTTCTTCTGCACGGTGTTCTTGTAAGTGGACGAGTGAGTTCACCCTCCTCTCTCTAGACAGGAGGCAAGGACATCCCCCCTTTACTGGGGGGAGGCGGGGCGGAGAGAGATAGAGCGGCGCCATCACACACGCCGTACGCATTCATCAGTTCCTCTCGCGGCGGGATTGTGTGCTCACAAAGCCGGAGCGAGTGCAGGAGAGCGACAAGCCGGCAGGTAAGCCAGCTCCTTTTCCCCCACAATGATCTTGTCTGTTGACAGGAGAAGCGAGGAGAGTTGCCGTGTGGGCAGCGTAATCGGGTATTTGTCAGCAGCATGACGGAATTGCTGAAATGCTGCTGCTGTCGTCGTAGGAACTTGTTTGGAGTTTTTACATACGGGGCAACCTCTCAAACTACGCCGTTGGTTTTTCTGGAGTCCTTCTCGGAGTTTGTTTGAATGCGGCGGTTTTGAATGTTCTGCATGGGACTGTTTTGCATGCAGGCTGCGGATTGAGAGAATGGTGGGTAAAACATCGCCGATGTCGCTGAATTCAGTAGATCTGATATTTAGTGCATGTTTTGGTTTTCAAAGGGATGGAATTTAAACAGCTCGGAGAGCACGCTAGCCCGGAAATCAATCCATCAATCAGTTATGGTTACCCTCCTCGGGACACGTGCACTTCAATTATTTGAATATTATTACACTGGGAGGAAACTGGTGTATGATCCATTTGAAATTGGTAACGAAAATTAAATATTCTGTCATAATCTATACAAGAAAGGAAGCCGGAACTATTTAGCGAGATGATTTAATTGTCTTTTTGATTTTAAAAAACATATTTTCTAAAAATCACTCTTACCTGGTAAGGTAAAAATATATATTAAAAAACGTAAAAATATCTAAATATATGTACAAATATTTTTTAAATCATCAGTTGAAATTGTCAATAATGTAACTATTAAAAATATAAACAAATACATAATTCATAATCACATTTTTTTTTACGTGCCTGACGTGCCGTTTGGCACCTAAGATCTCAACAGTACGTTTTCTTCTTGCAAAAATCCTCACATCTATAAGTCATAAGACAAAGCTGTTAAATTTGGAAAAAAAAAGATGACTGCTTGTGTTTGAGAGAAGTTGCTTCAGTTTAAGGCTCAACAAAGTGGAATTTTCGGCCAACTTGTCTTATATTGTTTTCATCAACTCCGTGTCAACTTCTCGTACTGAGCAGCCAGGACAGAGGTGTGTAGGTTTCAATTCTGATTCCTTTTTGGTCTTCACTTTTTCCTCTCTCCCCTTCTGTGCTGGGGTGACATGGAAAAAAAAACACAAAGCCCAAGAAAAAGAAAAACATACATCACTGGAATTTTATTGGACGCTCACTCTCAGGCGCCATATTTATGTTTATATGGCGGTTAATTGGTAAACGATAACGATACATGAATTTCTGTGATATAGGAAAAAATGTTAATTAATGGAGTATTTTCCTAATTCCTGCCTAGAAAACCTGGTTATGACCTTGAACTTTATTAGAGTCCTGTGGACATGAAACAACACCCCTATAATGACCGTTACACTCATTGCTGCTTACAACTCTTATGCTGCAGGAGCTCTGACGGCCACTAGCTAGTGAGCTAACCAGTTTGCCTGGAACGTGTTTCTTCCTAACTTAAGAAGCCAAAATCATACCACTTTCACATAGAATGGGATAACTTTTTTTCACTCTACCATGTCGGACATGCCACGGCTGACTTCATACAGTGTAAAAGGATCAATGACATGATCTATCAACGTTGCTTAAACATGTTCTATATAGTACTGCAAGTGCTCTCTTTTATCTCCAGATTTTGTAGCCAATGGTTGATCACGGCAGTGGCCATCTTGTGAGGGTAGAAAATAAGAGTAATGGAATTACTGCACAAGTAAAGCAATACAGTCAAGTAAATGCCAGTAAAAGGTGTCCGGCCACTCTTCTAACCAGCGTGTGAATGGCTGGCCAAGGTGAAGCGCCCCCTGGTGGTGGCCATTGCTGTGGTTAACCATTGGTCACAAAAGGACCTCGCCCTCTCTCTGTTTGATCACGGACCACTGCGCCAACGGCACTTGGGAAACGCCCCCTTCTCAGACTAGAAAGTAAATGCTCTTGCCATGAACATGAAATCTACTTTTTTCCGAATTCCACATTTACCCGCCTAATTACAAACAATACAGAACTTTTAAGCAATAGTAGTAGATATCTGAACCATGGACTGGACTGGGTAGTAGAGTTGCGGTAGAACTCTCTACTACCCAGTCCAGTCCATGATTCAGATATCTACTACTATGGATGACACCTGGACGACCGAGAGCCTCCACAAGTTGATACTCAAGCAATCTTCACAAGTCATGTCAGGGACCCCTTAAGGTAATGCAATGTAAGGTAATGTCTCTTTGTGTCATTAATGCTGCCTAGTGGCCAGAATACCAACATATTACTTGTATTTCGATAGGTTTTGACTAATAATCTGCCATAATCTAGCAAGAAACAGCGACCATTTAGTGATTTGTGCAAAAATGTGATATAGCGAGGGAGTGATAATTGCGATTGACGGCTATAAATGGAACCGAGTCAACTGCTGATGATGTCAGAGGAGTGACGGAGCTGGAGGACAACGCCTGGGGCATAATTTGGTGAAAACATTTTCACTGACATCTGAGTTATGGGAAAACTGGGGTGATGGAAAGGCGAGGTTGCATTGTACGATCCACTGACTTGTGCTGCACCTGCATGACATTGTCTTGAAAGGTCAGGTGTGCTGTGGCGGCCGTGATGCATGCGGGGTTGCAGCGGAGACAGACGGGCGCTGCAGGCTGCAGCAGCTCTTGAAATGTGGTTACTTTACTAAGAAACTGAACTGGGAGATTCGGTTTGTGCGTCGCGTGATTCCGCAGTGAAATCGTGTTCCCGCCTCGGCAAGGCTCCAAATACAGACTGGGTGGAAAAATAGGTTTCAAATAAAATGTAAAAAAAAAAGCCCTCCAAACGGGATATCCTTCAAATGCCGTTTGCACTGCGATCCCCGAAGAACGCGAACTACATCACAGGCAATTTTTCTTATACTGGCTTTTATCACACAAGTCTCAGTGCAGTTGTTCCGTTTTATTGGCCTTGGTGTTGACAGTGGCTTGTGTATAAAATATGAAAATGGCATGCAGATCAGATGTAAAGTCTTTCACGTTTTTCAGTTTGCGCCATTTAGCTCAAAGCGCTGCTTCTCCCCTCCTGCAGATCTACCTGCCCCCCCATCCCCCGCACATTAAGGTCCATTTTATTATGACCTCACAGCCGCCGCACACGTCTCTACACTTCTCCTCCGAAGTCATTAGCGCTCTTAATCCCGTGATGAAAAGCAGCTTATTGAATATGTGAATGCGAGCGTGTGGTCACGATAGTCATAAATATGACAATCTATGTTACGCAACTAAAACAAATGTAAGAAATAATATTAGAAACAATTTGTGATAGTGTAATTGAAAGAAAAATATATGTAACTGATATGTCATTATTATACATATAATTATAGAAATGGTCAGTTCCGTACATGTATTGGGTATGTATGATACTACAATAATTTAACATAAAATAATACAATCATTTAGAATATATTACATAGATATGTTTCATTATCATGAATGTTTTTATATTCCATCCATCCATTTTTTTCTACACCGCTTATCCTCATTAAGGTGGCGGGTATGCTGGAGCCTATCCCAGCTGGCTTTGGGCGCGAGGCGGGGTACACCCTGGACTGGTCGCCAGCCAATCGCAGGGCAGACAAACAAACATTCACACTCTAATGAACAATTTAGAGCGGCCAATGATGCTAACATGCATGTTTTTGGAATGTGGGAGGAAAGCGGAGTACCCGGAGAAAACCCACACACACACGCACGGGGAGAACATGCAAACTCCACACGGAGATGCCCAACGGAGATTCCAACCCTGATCTCCTGACCGTGAGGCTGACGTGCTACCCACTCATCCACTGTGCAGCCCTGTTTTTATTTTATACTATATTATAATATTTACATATAATATAATATGTAAATATTTCATTTTTGTAAAAGTTACATTTAAAAATTGTGTAATGTGATACAATTGTTAATGAAATATCAATATAAAAAGAATTATTGAAATACATTTGTAAAAGCGGGACAATATTTTATAGTGACATGTCTTTAACATAAATATAATCTGAAGATTTTGACCAATACTTTTGTAATGTACTACAGTAATTTATAATAAAAGCTAAATTACTAATAATGTGTGAATTCATGACTTATTTTATATAGTATTATTCTGAAATTATATTATCATTATTATTATTATCAACTTGTTTGGGAAGACCTTGTTCACCTTGTATCCAAAAGGCTTCTTCTGTTCTAGAATTTTAGGTGTGGACTCAGCGGGACAAAATCCAGAGAAGCAAATTCAGTGCAGTGTAGAGAGTCGTGCAATGACCTGCACATTGGAGAGACCAACCAACCCTCATTCAAGCGCGTGGCACAATTTAAGAGATCAACTTTCTCTGGGCCGGAGTCAGCAGTTGATTTGCATGTCACAGATCAGGGGCATTACTTTGACGGCAACAATGGTCACATTTTGGAGGTTGAGGATCGATCAGCCAATTATCTGCTTACAACAACGTCCCGACGTCTCTCTGCCAAAGGCGATTTTATTCACCGACAAATGCAAACGACCTATTCTCACACGAGGAAGGTTTGGAACAACCACTTCCAGGGAGCACCCCCACCAGGCACATGAATCGGGAAACTTTTCAAACTGAAAAAGCCTTTCCTACCTTTCGGAATATGCAGTAGGTCCAAATTCTAGCGTGACCACAGCGAGGCTGCGTGTGACGTACTGTATCATGTTCCTTTTCACCCTCTCCTCCTGCAAAGCCCGCCCCTCCGCCTCCCACGCACCCCCACGTAGACGCGTGCGTACACTCACGTGCAACATAGCCCGCAAAGGTTCTGCAATTGCAGCAATTACCGTCAAGTCCAAAACCTTTCAACGCGCCTCGTTTTCTCATCAGTGTGCCTCTTAAGCCAGAAGTGCATCATCACTGGGGGAGTGGGGTTATTAAAGATCTACTTTCTATTACAAGTATGTTAATTTCATATATATTTTGCAAATGTCCTTGTCCGACCCAGTTGCACATTGGGTAATATGAGTGGAAAGCCACTTAAACCCGTACAGAATTTCATTTATGTCTGACACGTTTTGTTTTCTCTGGCGTTTATCGACTAAATTGGTTACTAAAAATAAAAAAAGGTGACCATAGGAGTGCTCTGACTGTTAAACGACAGGTTTTCTATGGTCCGAGTTTGGAAATATTCCATTTGTAAATAAGGCATCCTAAAAATGGACTGGCAGGAGTTTTTGTGGCATGAGTTCCACACGGCAGACACGGCTGTTTTTGTTTGGAAGGAAAGTGGGAGGGCTACACTGCCCAAGATGTGGTTGGGGCAGGACACTGCACTGCACCGAAGGTCCACCGGGGGCAAGTGCACCCTGGTAGGTAAATGTCCTTATTTCTAAATGCAATATTTTCGTAGTTGGAGCAAAGAAAACATTCATCTGAATATGCTTTTTAAACTGTCACACATGAAATAACCTTACACTCTTATTAGCCACTCTATTAGACATATTGTAATACAATTCGACATCCATCCATCCATTTTCCTCCGCTTATCCGGGTCTGGGTCGCGGGGGCAGCAGCTTCAGTAGGGAAGTCCAGACTTCCCGGTCCCCCGCGACCTCTTCCAGCTCTATTGGGAGGACGCCAAGGCGTTCCCAGGCCAGCTGTGAGACATAGTCCCTCCAGCGTGTCCTAGGTCTTCCCGGGGCCTTCTCCTGGCTGGGCATGCCCGAAACACCTCACCAGGGAGGCGCCCGGGAGGCATCCAGACTAGATGCCCGAGCCACCTCAACCGGCTCCTCTCGATGTGAAGGAGCGGCGGCTCTACTCTGAGCTCCTCCTGGATGGCCGAGCTCCTCACCCTATCTCTTAGGGAGAGTCCAGCCACCCTACGGAGGAAACTCATTTCCGCCGCTTGTATCCGCCATCTCATTCTTTCGGTCATGACCCAATTCGACATATTAGACGTTAATAAGGCATAACATAAACTCACACGTGAGCATTGGGAGAGCTTTACAGAGAGGAACTACTTTGTTGGAATTGGTAAATGTGTCTCAGACCAAATTGTTATGACCTGTGGGGTGTCTCAGGGGTCAATCCTGGGACCCCTACTGTTACACGATATACTACACACACATACGTGTACATGCTATATATGCCAGTTAATACGCAGCTGCAGTGTGTCCTACCATAACTATGCAGACAACACATCGACGCGTCACCGATGGCAGTTGAACATGGTCCTCACTGCATCAAACAAATCAGTGTGTGGATGCACAACAGCTGAAATCAAAGTAATCAGGACTCAGACCTGAACTTTAACTTCTTCTTTTCCTTTGGACTTATCCCTTGAGGGGTCGCCACAGCGAATCAATTGCCTCCGTCTAACTCTGTCTTCTGTATCCTCTTCTCTTGCGCCAACTACCTTCATGTCCTCTTTCACTACATCCATAAACTTCCTCTTTGGTCTTCCTCTTGGCCTCCTGCCTAGCAATTCAAAACTCAGCATCCTTCTACCAACATATTCACTATCTCTCCTCTGGACACGTCCCAACCATCTCAATCTAGCCTCTCCGACTTTATCTTTAAAACCTCTAACATGTGTTCATACCTGATCCTGTCCATCCTGGTCACACCCAAAGAGAACCTCAGCATCTTCATCTCTGCTACCTCCAGCTCTGCCTCCTGTCTTTTCCTCAGCGGCACTGTCTCTAAACCAAACAACATGGCTGGTCTCACCACAGTTTTGTTCACCTTTCCTTTCATTTTAGCTGAAACTCTTCTATCACACATCACACCCGACACTTTTCTCCACCCATTCCAGCCTGCCTGCACACGCTTCACCTCTTTTCCACACCCTCCATTGCTCTGGACTGTTGACCCTAAGTACTTCAAATCCTCCACCTTCTTGATCTCTTCTCCCTACAACATCTAACTTTAACAGTCACTTTAAATCAATAACTTTAGCGAGTTTTTACCACTGAAAAAAATTGCCAAAATCACGGGAATACGGGCGTCTACGCCTGATTTAGAGACTGATCCATGTCTTTGTCTCTAGCAGACTAGACTACTGTAACAGCCTTCTCACCGGCCCCTCTAAACAAGCAGTAAAACATCTGCAGTACACCTAGAATGCTGATGCTCGAGTGCTGACTAGAACCATGAAGTATGACCATATTAGTCCAGTGCACTGGATTCCTGTCGCTCCTCAGAGCACAGGCTTTGCTTGTTTGCAATTTTTTTCATGGTCTTTCGCCAAAGTACATCTCTGACATGTCAGAACCACATGAACCATCTCAGGCTCTAAGAAGCTCAGGTCGTGGTCTCCTGTGTGTGCCCGAAGTCAGGACTAAACATGGTGAGGCTGCATTTCAGCTTTTTGCAGTCAAAATCTGGAAGTGCAACAATCCTCGACTTTGGCCATGTCAAATCCACCCATCCATTATACACAACATGGAATAGTTTATATTTTGCCCTATTTTGGCCATTTTAATCATTAGTGGAACTTCTTTCCCTGGACGCATTGTTGTCACATACCGTAGTGTTCGAGATAATAGCAGTGCAATGTGATTAATCAGATTAATCAGTTAGTTAGTTAGCATATTTGTGTTGCTACACGGCAAACAAGGTACCAGCAGGTGCAGTAGATTCTCATGAAACAAACAAGACCAGGCATCCCAGCATGGATGTGCCGGCATTGCGGTGTTGTCATTTCACATTGCCTGCATCTTCCACGCTTCTGCTGGACTCTGTGGACATGCTGATGGACGTTTGTAGGCGCAATAGCAACGCGTTAACGCCCAGAGAGGTGCAGACATCCGTCGTGAAGGATGCCGCTCGCCACTCCACGCATCAGCCGACACCGGGATGCATTCCTGACCCATGCTGTGTGCTGCAGTTGGTGGGCGGGGGGTTGGGTCACGTGGTAACGTCCACCTGACCCACGCACCTGATGTAATGTTTGGAGATGGGCGCCATGGCAACATTTGTGCGACGCTCGTGCTGTCCTGCGAGTGGAGTGGTGTTTTTAGGGGGAGGCTGTGTGTGAAAATACGTTGGATGTTTTGGTTTCACACCTTGCAGTAGTGTGCATGATGCCAAAAAAAACCTGGACATAAATATTACAGACTGATGCAGTCTGATGCAGTGCAGTCGTGCACCACTGCAGTCTCCAATCACAATAATAAACGTCTTGTTTTTGACAGTGTCAGTCATAAACATTACAGAATATTTGATTGCAGCTGGAGAGTTTGGAAAAGCAGCCTTTGAACACCCGAACCAAACCCGACACCGCTGTTTTTGTCGCTCCCAAGCCCTGGCAAACACCAGGTGGTGGCAGCCGGTTGGGATCCCACCCAAGTACATTGCTAATCGACACACCCCTTGCTTTTGTTCTTTCCCAACGCCTTGCACAAAAGAAACCTCGTTCAGCGCTTCCAAAGTGCAAGTGCAATTGCGGATTTAATGCTCAAAAGCAGGGGTCTCAATTTACCTGCCCTCGGAACCGTCAATATGCAGTATATGAACAGAAACATGAATATGACCTCATTGCAGACATTTTTTTTTTCACTAAACAATTGATGGGAAAATTGCTGTGAAATGAGAAGTGCAGCGGGAACGTCAAGGTGTCAAGCAGACTTTGAAGGATTTTGAGGGGTAGTGCACAAGTTTACAAACGTTGCATAGGAACACGCCCGCAGTGAAGTTACAGATATCTGGTGTAAGGTATGAAGTACATGAGGCGTCATAAAGCAGCAAATTCAGCAACTTTAGCGCTTGAAGGTCTCTTTTCCTTATAGTGACCAAAACGATACCAAAATTGACCAATATTACATTTGAATGCCAACATCGGGCTGATAATATTATCAGACATCCACAGTCATAACATTACGAAATACAAACAAAACAGAATAAAGATTATGTGCAGAAAATGTTATGAGAATAAAGTAATTAAAAATGTATTCAAAATGAGTTAAAAGAATAGCAATAAAGAATACAATAATATGGGAATAAAGTCATAATAACAAAACAAAATTACAAGCGGAACGTTGAAATAGTTTGGAAAAATGTTTAAAAATGGGAAAAACTTTGACGAGGAAAAAGGCAAACTAATAACAGAAAAAATTGTTACTCTAAAAAGAAAAAGGTTGCAATTTTAAGCAGATGAACTTAATAATATTATGAGGAGAAATACTAAAGAAAAAGTATATCATATTATGAGAAAGAATTAGGTTGGGCAAAAAAAGTCATATTATAGGCATAAAGTAAAATAAAAAAGTAATAAAGTCATAATATTAAGAGAAGATTATTTAAAGATTAAAAAATAATAATAATATTCTGAGATTTAATGTCGTAATTTACAAATTTTTAAGTCAAAATGTAACCTTTGACCCAGGTCAAGGGTCACACAAGCCCCCTGTGGTTATAGCTGTCTCGGGCAGTGCCTGCTAAATGAAATGATTTCCATAAATGCGCCGTAAATTGACGACATTAATGTTGAATATTTCCGAGACAAGATTGTCATATTATGAGAGCACAAACGTAACTTTAGAGGAATAAAAGTCGTACCGTCATTTCATAGGCATTGCCTGAGACAGCTATGAAAAGGGGGCCCTAGGGGGAGGGGCGGGGCTCTAGAGTGTAGCGGTGAGATGATGCTAGCCCAAGCTAACCTGGTTGTGCCCAACTGCTCTGTTTTGCTGTCCCGTTATAAATAAAATTATTATTATAAAATATCATTGTGTCATACGTGTCCGAGTCGAAGGAAAAAACATTTTTGTCGGAAATGTACAACTTTTTTTTCCCACAAATTTATGACTCTTAGTCTTGCAAATCTACAACTTGAAGTCTCGTAAGATTACGACTTTTAATCTTGATTTTTTTACATGGACTTGATCTGCCCTCGTAATTTATGCATCTCGGCTTTGTGATGAAGGTGAAAAAAAGCCCAAAATTAGTATCATCTTTCAACTTTTCCTCTTAAATAATCTTTGAACATTTTCTTCTCATATTATGACTTTATTAAGTTTTTTCTTTTATTTTATTACTATGATATAACTCTTTTCCCGAACCTAATTTTCCAAACTCTAACTCTTTGTTTCTTGTAATATTGCATATTTTCTCTTTAGTATTTGAAGTCCATCCATTTTTTTCTTTACCGCTTATCCTCATTTGGGTTACGGGTATGCTGGAGCCTATCCCAGCTGGCTTTGGGTGAAAGGCGGGGTACACCCTGGACTGGTGTGGGAGGAAAGCGTAGTACCCGGAAAAAACCCACGCAGGCACGGGGAGAACATGCAAACTCCACACAGAGATGCCCAACGGAGATTCCAACCCTGAACCTCCTGACTGTGAGGCCGACGTGCTACCCACTCGACCACCGTGCGGCCGTATTTGAAGTCTATGTTGCTAAATGACATCATTCCTCTTCACAATATTATTAAATATATTCTCTTAACATTGCAACTTTTTAGCGTACAACTTTTGTTATTGCTATTATTTTGACTTTATTCTGGTAAAATACAGCCATTTTTCTTCTTGTAATTCTGACTTGAATCCCACAATATTTTATTCCTTATGACCATTTTTCAGGCCGCACGGTGGATGAGTGGGTAGCACGTTGGCCTCACGGTCAGGAGGTTCAGGGTTGGAATCTCCGTTGGGCATCTCTGTGTGGAGTTTGCATGTTCTCCCCGTGCGTGTGTGGGTTTTCTCCGGGTACTCCGCTTTCCTCCCACATTCCA
Source organism: Oostethus manadensis (assembly GCA_024372805.1). Classification (NCBI taxonomy): domain Eukaryota; kingdom Metazoa; phylum Chordata; class Actinopteri; order Syngnathiformes; family Syngnathidae; genus Oostethus; species Oostethus manadensis. The sequence continues at coordinate 222,943 of QODF01000135.1, forward strand.
AAAACATGCATGTTAGCTTCATTGGCCGCTCTAAATTGTCCATTAG
>QODF01000135.1:223044-237283 GCA_024372805.1 Oostethus manadensis
GTGATTGGCTGGCGACCAGTCCAGGGTGTCCCCCGCCTCTCGCCCAAAGCCAGCTGGGATAGGCTCCAGCATCCCCGCAACCCTAATGAGGTTACGCGGCACTGAAAATGAATGAATGAATATTTTACAAATTACTTTAAAATACAATTTTAATTACTGTATTCTCACGTTTTTTGCACCATAATCTTTATTCTTTGTTCTGTTCGTATTTAATAATGTTATTAATGTGATTAAAAGTTGTAAATGTATTACTTAACATCTCGTAAATTGCGGCTTTTAATCTCAAATATTAAATTTTTTTCATGTGGCCCTATTACTAATAGTACTAAAAAAACATTTTTGCATGCGTGCAAGTTTTTCTTTAGAAAAACATCCCAGTGGCAAAGTTCTTTCATTCACTGACACGTGGTCGTCCCGGGAAAAGGTTTGGACACCCCTGCACTAAAGGTGGAACGAATTACACCCCCATGTAAAAATGACATTCTATGTCCCTAACCTATTGTGTTTGACCTTGGAGGTTCCATCGCAGCCCCCACCCCCTCCCCGCGCTCTCTGTGGTTCATTCCCCCACGTGGATGGAGGTGAAAAGAGGAGGAGTCCAAAACAAACGAGTGCATCTTGCATGGGAGGTGCAGATGGTAGGGAGACAAGGGGGGGGGGGTTGGCTGCATCAGCGGAGGTGACTTGAATTTTGCTCCTTGGTAGCAATTTCACAGCAGGAGAAATAGTGGGAGTGTCCCCCCCCCCTCATTAAACTGGGAGAGGTGAACTCCTGCAGCGGGGGAATTGTGTGTGACATGTTTAGCCCCCCCCCCCCGCCTTAGATGGAGACGGGCGGCCCTGAATGCAGCGAGGCCCTGCCAAGAGGGAAGGCGGAAGAGAGTGAAGGGCGAGGGAGGGGAGAGTGACAGCGGAGAGAGGAGTGCCGCGAAGCAAGCATGAGGTTTTTACTTTCCATTCTGCTCCCAGAAGCAGTCAGATGAGAGTCCTTGCACTGTAAGTCTGTTTACTCTCTCTCTCTCTCTCTGTGTGTGTGTGTGTGTGTGTGTGTGTGTGTGTGTGTGTCATTACTTTTCCTTGCTCTCTTCTGCCATATTAGTTTTGGAATATTTTACCAACCATCTGGGTGGTCTCTGTGATATGTCCATATGTGTGTGTGTGCGTGTGTGTGTGTGTGTTTACCATGCAGAGGGGTGAGCGTGCTTTTCTGCTAATGTGAAGTTGTGTGAGGCGGGACAGTTTTTAATGTGGAAAAGAGCTGAGCAGACAAACAAATGGGTGAGCGTTTTAATGTTGTAGTTAGTGCGTGTTGATGTATAGGTAGCGCGCACACACACACGCACTGATACAAATGTTTAAACTTTACCTAAAAGCAGCGCTGCGTTGCACGAGGGCTGCACGAGCGCACGCCATAAACCATCAGTGACGTGTGCATTTGCTGTGTTTCAAGTTGAAACGTTTGCATGGCGCTCTCCTTGAGTACCTGCATGAAGTTGCCCCTCAAGGTGACGCAGAAGAGAATGGAAATGAATGTCAGCGGAGGAAAAACACCTCCTGGACCGTGGCGGTGATACATTTGACCGTTGTACTGGCGACCACTTGCACTGTGTCCGAGCGCTAACATCGGCGATGCATCCGCATTTGGATTTTTAGACTCGCACAGAATTAGGTACGCGGAATACAAAAGCATCCTGCCGATGCCTCATCATCAGTGTGGAATTGGATCCCAACTTCCCTTCCACGCCGTTGAAGAAGACGCCTTTTTGACATCCGCATCTACCAAAACCAGTACAGTACCCGCCCTCACCATTTGGCGGGTTGAATTTCAAAAATACATCAATTATTATTAATCACATTGTTGTGGGGAAATACAGTCTATTATTAGTCATATGCATATTAAAGCTAAGTTCACATATTTCTTTCTAACGTAAGCATAACAAAATGGCTAAATGACGTGAAATACCAGTCTAAGGCATTTGGATGATGTGTAGTACGCTACACCGGTCAACAGGTGTCAGTAATGTTGCTGTCAAGTGAGGCACACAACAGGCTTTTATTGCATCTCACGACAGGAAGTACCCTCCCACCACCCCAAGCTGAAACTCATCTCTGAACTGCCGACATCACTTCCTTTTGATTTTGCTATTAATGAATAGCCATATATGGCATATAATATGCATATATAAAAAAACATTTCAACAAACCAAATATGTGGGAAAATAAATAAATACAAAATACCAAACAAATCTCTTTTAAAGTTACAAATGATTTTATTACTGCGTTCATTTTTTAGAGATTTCAAAGAAGACGTGATGCATTGTAGCGTACAGGACTACCCAGAAATTACCTGAAAAGGTTGTTTTGTTTCTGCAATTCACCTTAAAAGCTGACTTTCATATGAAAATCAATAATTTTCCAGGGTTTTTTTTTCCCTTCGGATTTTGCTGATCGGGTCAAAATTCGGGAGTTTGTGGGTTTGCAGCAAAGTTTCGAGGAAGTGCTTGAGTTACGCCAGTTTGCGTGTAATGGCTCACTGAAGCTTTCACGTTGAATTGCCAAAATAAAACAACTTTTACTTGAAATTCTCATTTTTCGGGTGGAACTGTACATAACAAACATTTTTTTTAAAAATCACATTTTTTATAAATACTTCCAGGTCCACGTATAATGATCAAATCTTGCCCCGGGACCTTGAGTTTGACCCCCACGCTCGCTTAAGAGTATCCAGCGTCCAGCTTGTACTGCGGCGTAGATTTACTGAAAATGACTCTCCTTGTCTCACCTTTCTTCTTTCTCACCTGGAGTTTTCTTGCGGCTTATCTTCGTTCCTCTTTTAATTTCTGCTTGAAAATGAGTCGTTGCCCGATCACAGCCGCCACATCTCCAAGGTCGTCTGAGGATAGAACAGAGCATCTCACACACACACATCAGTGTGTGCGTATGAGGAGAAAACACGTGGTTACCTGGAGTGGAATTTGTGGAATTATATCAAAACGAAACAATAAATCTGTCCTCCAATTTTTCCTTTTAAAGTCTGTTGAATGCAGATGTGTGTGTGTGTGTGTGTGTGTGTGGAGGGGCGGGGGGGTGCTCACCGAGCAGCGCTGTGATCAAGGTGAAAACAGAAGAAAGGTGACTTGACTTTGAATGGCGTGCCACTCGACACGGAGCGCACCAAAAATGTCTCGGGCGAGTCCCGTGAGACCATTTGGCGAAGCGCAGGCGAGTCAGTCAGTGGCGTGTGATTGCTGTTTCCCCAGCAGCGTGTAAAGCCGTCACAAGCCCGCACGCTAGCTGGAGATGTTATCTTTGGTAAATACAGCTGGGGGGGGTGGCCCGGCCCGGCCCGGCCCTCGGCCCACGGAGTTGGCCCACAGTGATTTCCTCAGATTACGCTGGCAAAAGGAGCCATTAGTCATCGCCGGGTGAAGAGGACGGATGCCGGGCACGCTGCGCTCACGGAGACTCGTCTCGCCAGGAGAAACGACCTCAGAGCTCGTGGAAATGTTCCAAAAACAAGCAAACAACCGAGTGGCGGCTTTCGCGGTTATGAGGCAGGAAAACTGGAATGGGACTCAGGACAGGCGCAGCACAGTGCAAATATTTTGACTGGCTCCTCACCAGGTGCTTTTGGAGTAATTTGTCTGGTTGTGACTGGCGTATGCTCTTACTTTTTACTGGGCTTCAGGGTGCAAACTATGCTTTGCAGAATCTGCCCGGCAACAAGCGGCCATGCAGTCTGTTGATCTGTTGCTGCACCTTCGGGTTAACAGGAGCCAATTGCTTTGGTCTGTAGGATGAAGGTTAAATGCAACCGGATCTCATAGAGACCTTCTACATCAGGTGTCCTCAAACGCTAGGAGGATTTTCTTCAGATTTTTTTTCATCCATCCATTTAGTCTCCAACATGTTCTGGGTCTTCCCCGAGGCCTCCTACTGGTCAGATGTGCCATAAACGTCTCCCCGGGGAGGCGCGTGAGCCAGCTCCTCCAGTTCTAGTCCAAGTTTCTCCCAGACGATAGTGCTCCACACCTTATCTCGCAAGGAGAGCCCAGCCATCCTACGAAGAAAACTCATTTCGGCCGCTCGTACCCTCCGTCTTGTCCGGCCGCCAGCGCCAATGGTGGTGGAAGAGAGAAGGACCGTGTGCTGTACCTTCTCTTCATAATGATAAAGCCTCTGTGGGTGAAGAAGCACATCAAATCACCCAAGGGAGCTCTTCCCAGTGGCCTTTTTCCGACCAACCTCCCACCTCCTACTACTGCATCTGCAGCGGTTTTATACCCTTCGTGTCTGTCTCTGCCTCGCTCTCTCATCTCCTGCATGTTTTACACGGAGATGTATACCGCTCGTTCCTGCGCCTCCTACATTGCTATTCCTGTTGGGAGCAGACCGGTCTGGCGGTGCCGTGGTTTATGTCCATGAACTCAGTAGCACCCTCGCCGCCGCCGCCGCCGCATTACGGCACACTAGCATTACCACATGCAGGTAGTAAAAGGTATAAAATGTATGCTTTTCTGCACAATATGTGCACACTAAAACTTATAGCCGTCCATCCTTTTGCTTTATTGCTCGTCTCGGTGAAGGTCACCAGGAAGATGGAGTCTTTCCCAGCTGCCGGGTTTCTGCTACATTGGGGGTGTCCAAAGTAAGGCTCGAGGGCCGTTCGCTGCCCACAGTACATTCAAAAAATATAATTGAAAAAGACTTACAAAAAAAAAACATAAGGGGTTTGCCAAGTCAAAACATTGAGAGGAAAAATGTATATAACAAGAAAAAGTCATAACTTTACAAGGAAAGTGTTTTTATGTATTTTTATTTGGAACGTTAGTTCATTATTATCTTAGTAGCATAACAAATGTATTATTAAATTATTATTCATTTATTTAAAAAAAAATGCACTATTTAGCACATTCAAAACAGAGCAAAATTGTCCAAAATCTGCAGTAATTTAACATTTACATAATATTAAGAGAAAAAAGTAGTAAACTAATGAAAAAAAGTTGTAATATTACAAGAATACTGAAAATATAACATTGTGTTTGTTGCATAAAGTATTATATGCATAATATGTAATTTTGGGAAAATTACATTGTGGGAAAGGTTAATATTACAAGAATAAAATCATAGTTTTATAAAAATTAAGACAGCATTTAATTTAATAAAAGTCAGAGATATGGGAAAACAGCAGTAATTAATAAATACATAAATAAATGTACTATTATTATTATTATTATTAAATTTTATATTATGAGAACAAAGTCAGAATATCAGAAAAAAGGCTTGCATTATTGAAGAAAAGAGACAAAAGGCTCAATTTTTCCAAGAAAAATTAAAAATCTTGTGAATAAAATAATGTCATTTTAGTAACAGAGTATTGAAACATGTATTTTTTTTATTTTTTTATAATATTATGAGAAACAAAACAGGATAGTTGTTATTTTTGGAAAATTAGGTTGGAGGAATTATGAATATCAAAACATTATAGGAATAAAGTCACAATATTACAATTAAAAATGAAGATTAAGAATGTAATATTTGAAAAATGTAAAAAAAAAAAAAAAATCATGGCAGGATTTCATTACAAACACTAAACCATCCCCACCCGGACTAAACATGTTCAAATGAACGCCAGCGGAAGTTGGCAGAACCTCCTCTTAGCTTTGCTTCCGCTAGCTTCCATTCACGGTCCGTGCTATGCTAACGGGCACCCTCTGTTACGTCCCAGCAGGGATCCCGTAGTCTTTGCAATCTGATCTGAAAAATGAATATCGGGGTGTTATTTAATGTCACGGGTCTCAAAAAATGTCAGAACCTATATTTAGAAAGTCATAAACAGGTTTGCTAGTACAAAAATATTTTGTTTATCAATACTGAATCATACTTTTTGAATCTGGAAGCAATTGACCAATGTAAACGAGGGAAGACTGTACGTGTTTTTATTTCGGACTGACAACCTGGAATGCCCTTTGTCACCGGTTCTGTTCATAATCTTCATGGACAGAATTTCTAGGCGCAGTCAAGGCGTTGAGGGAGTCCAACTTGGTGACCTTCGGATCTCGCGATGGGGTCCTGATTGCCTCATCAGGCTGTGACCTTCAGGGTTGACTGGAGCGGTTTGCAGCTGAGTGTGAAGCTTCTGGGATGAGACTCAGAACCTCCCCGGTTCTCAGTCAGAAACGGGTGGATTGTACCCTTCGGGTCGGGAGTGAGGGCTTGCCCCAGGTGGAGGAGTTCAAGTATCTCGGGGTCTTGAGTGCGGGAAGGTTGGAGCGTGATGTCGACAGACGGATCGGTGCAGCGTCGTGGTAAAAAGAGAGCTGAGTCGGAAGGCAAAGCTCTCTGTTTACCGATGGATCTACGTTCCCACCCTCACCTATGGTCATGAGTTATGGGTCATGACCGAAAGAATGAGATCGCGGATACAAGCGGCGGAAATGAGTTTCCTTCGTAGGGTGGCTGGACTCACCCTAAGAGATAGGGTGAGGAGCTCAGAGTAGAGCTGCTGCTCCTTCACATGGAGAGGAGCCGGTTGAGGTGGCTCGGGCATCTCGTCCAGATGCCTCCCGGGCGCCTCCCAGGCGAAGTGTTTCGGGCATGCCCAGCCAGGAGGAGCTCCTGGGGAATACCTAGGAGCTGGAAGAGGTCGCTGGTGACCAGGAAGTCTAGACTTCACTACTGAAACTGCAGCCCCCGCCAACAAGACCCAGACCCGGATAAGCGGAGAAAAATGGAATGGATCCTTGAATCCGTGAATGAATCAGGAAAAAAAACAGCACAGGCAACACGTGAGGGTTTTCCCCATTTCCTTAGGGAGTAATTTTTATAACTTCCTGTGGCTGCAAGCCCTTTATGTCATTCAAACAGTCTAGTGGGCGTGGCCGGCATTTTGCACAAACACAAATTCTGCCTAGCAACAGGTGTGACGGACTATGGAGTTGGTGCCTGGCCAATCCGTTCATAAGAAAATGCACAGCCTCAGTGTTGAGATGACAGCTCGGGCTGCTGAACCGACCCCCACGCTTTGTTTGTCGGACACCTGAGAGAAGGGAGTCGTTGCTCTGGAACCAATCACATGCACACACATACTACTCGTGCACCCCAGACTGGAATATCAATGCAGGCGCTGACCTTCCATTCATCTCCACCGTGTTGCATCCTCTCTAGATGGTGCGGATCGGCTGCCTCATGCCTGCTAGTGCACACCGCTGCGTACGTGCGCACAATAGAAACGGCGTCTGCCCCTACCCTGATCAGTGTAAATGACTTCATAACGACAGGAGAGTGATATCGCCAGCCTGCAGGGGCGGGGCCGAGCTGTTTCTTGACTCGGATTCCGGAAGACTCGTTAATTAAAAGGGCTGTCTCTTTGGCGAGGTGCGTTGGGACTCATTAGTGTTGCAGAGATGTATCGGGGGTTTCTTAAGAGGGACATTTCTTTCCTTATTGGCATTTAAAAAATGCAGCGCATTTATTGACTTGGCGAGCATTCTATTTGCTTCTCACCTGGATCTTATTGGCTTTCCCTGTTGTCCGGTTTAATATATTTTTAATGAGATATTGTTATTAACGCCGCTCTTAGATATTGCTGTGCATGTTAAATGAAATAGATAGTTGCTTGTGAGGCTCCCAGTCACCCCTTTTTGCAGCCCTTCACAGGCCTTGGAATGCTCGGATGAAAATGGTAGAGATGGTAAAAACAGATCCAATATAACGAGTAATAAACCAGTAGTAAACAATATAACATCATTTTAGTAGCATACAGTTCAAGCATGAAAGAAAATAAGATAATACGGACTATTATAAAAAGCAAACTAAACAATAAAGTAACTTTTGAAAAATTAGGTTGCCAAAAAATGTATGCTGTAAAAATGAGCAAAGTAAAAATATTATAAGAGTAAAATAATTCAGCAGAGAAAATCTACAAGAAGATGGTTGAAAAAGTCGGGCAAAAACACAACAGCAGAAATGGAAAAAGAAGAAAATTAAGAGAAAAAAATAGAACTGTGACAACAAAAAAGGTACAATTTTTATGACTAAAACTACGAGGAAAAATGTCATTTTAGTAGCATTGAGTTGGAATATTAAAGAAAAAAATGTTTCTGGTAAAAAGCCTTAATATTACGAGGAAATTGTGGTTGGGGAAAAAGTCATCATGGTTTGTAACTAAATTAATAATATTACGGAAAGACCATTAAAAAAACATTTAAGTAGAACTTTGAAATATTTGGAAAATGGAAATAAAAACAGCAAAAATGAGGGAAGACAGAGTTACAAATACTTCTAATAATATACTTTTTATTTATTTTTCATCTATATCACAAAGCTGAGCTTTTTTTCTTGAATGATTCTGCATATGACTTCTTAGCATGTCTACCGCGGCGTGGCCAAGCGTTGGCACCCTTCTTGATTTCTTAATCTGTTTGTCATACTTAAATGTTTCCGACCATCAAGGAAACGTAAATCTTAGTCAATGACAACACAACAGAACACAAAATGCAGTTTTAAATGAAACTTTTTCTTAAGGGAGGAAAAAAAGCCAAACCTACATGATCCTGTGTGAAAACATAATTTAGCCGAGATTAACTAAGATCTATCAGTCTGGAAAAGGTTATAAAGTCATTTGTAAAGCTTTGAGACTCCAGCAAACCACCGTGAGAGCCATTAGCCACACAAAATCAAAGAAGCGCATGTCTCAGTTGCCTCAGTTAAGGTCAGTGTTCCACCATAAGAAGGACACAAAAAGGGCTTTATTGGCAGAACTCCAAGACGAAAACAACAGCTGAACAAAAACAACATTTAAAAAAGAAATCCCACAGCCCAGCATTTGGCTTTTCTAACTTTCATGCCAAAAGGACAGCAAAGTGGCTGGATTAGTTTTGAACTAAAATCCTAACTGAGGTGCGAACAGCCAACCATTATTCAGTACTTCAGGTACTCTACCCAATTACTGAAAGGGAACTTATGGTGCTTTATCTTTACCAGAATATATATATATATATATATATATATTGTTATTGACATTGATTGCTGATGCACGAGATTCAAACAATACTTCTCTACTTAGAAGCGATTGCAATGAAATACACCAAGACTCAAAGACCTTCCGGAAGTTCTATTGACTGTGCCAAAGAAGGAGATCAGGGCAGTCACTGTGCGAAGTGACAACGATGTGAAGAAGTTGTCTGTGGCAGCCCTTGTTCCTTCGTCCATGAACTGTTCCATCAGCTTCATCACCACATTTTCAGACACTTTCTCCCCCGTGGGACGCCGGGGGTCTTTGCCAAGAAATAGGATGGATGACGTTGCACGCACACTTGGGTTGCAAGTCACATGGCACCCAGAAGGTGATGTTGTTGCAATGTACTGCTGGAACAAGCTGGTCATCGGGGGTGATGTACCTGCCAACAAAAGCCCAAACCATGGAGGCTGCAGCAAAGCTTTCAGTCCCAGTCCAGTCTTGCTGGGTTCTAGCATGTTCAGGTCAGGTCAGGTTTCTGTATGAAGACCCTTTGGGAAATGAGTGTGCTGTGCATATCAGCGACACACGTACAACACTTACAGTAAAAATATACATACTGTAAATAAACGTAAAAGATTCAAATGTGTTATTGCTACGGGGATAGAACCGTCCTCGTATCTCTTGGTTCTGCATTTTGCGACCACCAGTCTCTGTCCCAATCGCAGATACTGGAACAGGTGGTTCAAGGAGTGCAGGGGGTCCTGCATAATGCTAGAGCATCTCCGTTTTCCCAGAAAACATCTTGATGATCCCCAAGACCTTTTGGAAGGTACTTTTTGGAAGGCGGGTGTCCCATTACATCTGGCCGGAAAGTAACACCGCGACAACCAACAGTAAATTATGGTGGTGGTAGTGTGATGTTCTGGGGCTGTCTTACCTCTTCAGGACCTGGAAGACTTACTGTGATAAATGCAAGTGTAGATTCTGCTGGCTACCAAAAAAGAATGTCCGGCCATCTGTTGGTGACCTCAAGCTGAAACAAACTTGGGTTCTGCAGCAGGACAATGATCCAAAACACACCAAAAAGTCCATTTCTGAATGGCTGCAAAGCAAATTGCAGACTTTGGAGGGGCCTTGACAAAGTCCTGACACGAATCCTATTGAGATGCTGTGGCATGACCTTAAAAAGGTTCATGCCTGAAAACCCTCCAATGTGACTGAATTGCAACAATTCTGCAAAGTGGGCCAACATTCCTCCACAGCGCTGCAAGAGACTCATGGGAAGTTGTCACAAACACACAGCGCCATGTAGGTTTGCATTTTTCTGCATTAATTCTAAAAAAAATATATAAAAACTGGATTTTGTGTTCAGACATGATGAATATTTCAATTTGTTTTGATGAGATGAAACATTTACGTGTGACAAACAAAATGCAAAAATAAGAAACCATGAAGGGGGCAAACACTTTTTGCTTCACAAAATATCAAATTGGCAAAGTTGCATCCTTCCCTGTTTCACTGGAGGACGTTTGGACAGCCGAGGAAATGTCATGCGTGGTATTTTTATGCTGCAGATATGAAACAGTTGCTTGTTCTTGCAGCTCTGCACAGGCTCTGAATGCTGAGATGAAAATGCACAGCAGGTCGTACACAACACCGTAAAAAGCAAAGCAAAAAAGGTGACAGCTGGAAAGACGACGAGCTGGTCGGAAATGCTGACAGCGTCGGCACGCCTCCGTCGAGGGAGGCCGAAATGTTCATCGATCTTTGGAAACAGTAGATTGGGCTGACGGGATTATATTTGGCCCGAAGCCTGATGTCTGATATGATAATAATAATAATAATGGCCCACCAAAATATTTCAACCTTATGTTACTAAAATGATGCTATTTTTCCTCATAACAGAACGACGATTGTGACTTTTTTCAGGTTAGATTGCAACTTTTTGTTTCCGCAAAATTATGACATTATATCCATAATGACTTTATTCTTGTAGTGACTTTTTCTGCAAGCTTCAAAGGTTGAAATCATTATTTTCCGATTTTTGTTTTCATAAACAATATGACTTCAACGTCTTTAAAAAAAACAATATTTCATCTTCCATCCATCCATTTTCCTCCGCTTATCCGGGTCGGGGTCGCGGGGGCAGCAGTCTCAGTAGGGAAGTCCAGACTTCCCGGTCCCCAGCGACCTCTTCCAGCTCCACCGGGAGGACACCAAGGTGTTCCCAGGCCAGCTGTGAGACATAGTCCCTCCAGCGTGTCCTAGGTCTTCCCGGGGGCCTTCTCCCGGCCGGGCGTGCCCGAAACACCTCACCAGGGGGCGCCCGGGGGGCATCCGGACTAGATGCCCGAGCCACCTCAACCGGCTCCTCTGGATGTGAAGGAGCAGCGGCTCTACTCTGAGCTCCTCCCGGATGGCCGAGCTCCTCACCCTACCTATATAAACCTATATTACCTATACCTATATTTCATCTTTATGCTACTAAAATGACTTTTTTATCATAATAGTATCCCGTTATTCTCCTCAAACGACTGCTGGTTAAAACTTTGCTGTTTTTCTTGTTAAATATGTTTTTTAATGAGCCAAAAAAAAAAAATTAGCCCCCAGGCCCTTCTTGGGACGTCCCAGAGCTAGCGTAATAATTATCAGCATCCGACTCGGGTGACGATGTTTATGCACCGCATACTGTATATACTGTATGATGAATAGTATTACAGTATTTCAGGGAGCATGTATGTCTCCAACAATGATCGGCTCCGTGGCTGCAGCGAGCTTGTAATGGATGTTACCTTGTATCGCACTGATAACCACAGAGGACCTGACACCATTAGCCACGTTGTCCTTGCCTTGGAAGCCCGTCCTCTTGGTGCAGCAACCCCCGTGACCTTGCAGCACATTTAGGTGATGGCGCAGCACCGTGTGTTTGCTGTGTGAAGAAACCCGAGGGTGATAGAGAACGGGCGGCGGTGAAGACATTTACTCTTGAAGGGCGGGTTGCACGAATCGAAGTCACCTGATGCTGTGAGTGCAGCCAATCAGACGAGAGAGCCGATTTGTTAGAAAGATATGCATGATGATGACATGTGCACCGTACATATTGGAATTCCAGTTTCCCACCAGTGAACCGCAGCTCCCCTGCACCAGCAGGACTCATGCACGCTGCGTCAGCAATACACGAGTATGTTGGTACTCACTTGTGTTGCAAGCTACTGGCTTTGTTGTGTCATTTTCAGTGGTTACTACCAAGTGTACGCCGACTAGCCGCCCGTATGTTTAATTTCTACACGTCAGGGGCGTCCAAACTTTTTCCTGCCACGGCAGCGTAGTGAAAAATGAAAGAATGCTTTGCCACTTAGATACTTTGTAAAGCAATTTTAGCTTTTCCTATGCCGCTTATCCTCATCAGGTCGCGGGGATGCTGGAGCCTATCCCAGCTGGCTTTGGGCCAGAGGCGGGGTACAGCCGGGACTGGTCGCCAGCCAATCGCAGGGCACATAAAGACAAACATTCCCACTCTAATGGACAATTTAGAGCGGCCAATGAAGCTAACATGCATGTTTTTGGAATGTGGGAGGAAACCGGAGTACCCGGAGAAAAGCCACACACGCACGGGGAGAACATGCAAACTCCACACAGAGATGCCCAACGGAGATTCCAACCCTNACCCGGAGAAAAGCCACACACGCACGGGGAGAACATGCAAACTCCACACAGAGATGCCCAACGGAGATTTGAACCCTGAACCTCCTGACTGTGAGGCCAATGTGCTACCCACTCATCCACCGTGCGGCCAGCAAAATGTGTTCTTAAATATTATTAGTATCAACTTCGCTCCTTGCTCTTCTTTTCCCGTGCTTGCTGTTTTATTTGAATTTTCCGTATATTTCCACATCATTCTTAAAATAAATTACCTTTCAATGTAAAACATTTCATTTATTCTTTTTTTCCTCAAAATATTAAGACTTTTTTCCCATTCGAGTTTGACTTTATTTAGATCTTTTTACTTATTATTCTAATTGTTTCGCAACATTGCGAGCTAACTTAACCAGAACCAATTTTGATTGATTGATTGATTCTGACTTCATTCCCATAATATCACATTTTTTTTCCCCCAACAATTTTCTAAAAATGAAAAATGTTGTTTGTTTCTCATATTGTGACATTATATTAATCCTTTTCCCCCATTTTTGCGTTGTTTTTAACTCTCTTTTCAAATTGTTTTAAATCTTCTTCTCATAATTTGTATGAGACTGAATTCCCAAAATATTCTAACTTTTTATTCGAAGAAATGTGTTTGTTCTGTTTTTCATATTGCTTGGAAAAAAATGCCTTTTTTGCTTTAATATTTCGACTTGATCATTTTGTCACATAATATTATGTTCTCCTAAAAGTGTGACTTTCTTCCTGGAAGATTGCGCCTCCTTTTGACGTTTCTGCAGCTACTCCTCCAACTTTCATCTTGTACATTTTTCTTCTTGCAACTTTATTCTCAAAGCATTCAAACTTTTTCCACAATCAGCTTTGGCAAAAAGTGCAACCTTTTAGTTTTGGGATATTTTGACTCGAATCGTTTGCTGTAAAATATGACGAAAATGGAGACTTTGTGTTAGATGAAACTTTTTTCTGTTGCTATATTGACTTTTTTTTGTGGTAAAACTGCTGATCTTTTAGTTTTTTTTGGTTTATTTATATTTTTAGAGCCTGCCCCAGGCCGAATAAAAACAACAGCTGCGGGACGCCCCTGCTGGGGAACCGACACGGCAATAAAAAGGCTTGAGGGGTTGGCGTCCTCGGGCCTCCTGTCAACATCTTTCACGTCGCTTAATGACTCGTTTAGCCGCCCGCGTTTGACCTCCGTCACCTGCAATCAGTCAAACCGTTTGGCCGAAAGGAGAAGGGGAATTAGTAACGCGTCAATCATCTGCTCGACGAACGGCGTTCATTAGCCGCGCTTGTCGACACAAATGAAGAAAGAAACGGCGAATGCGCCCGGCTTAAACCGCACCCCGCGGGACCGGCCGAGAGGCTGTGAGGCGGCGCACACACGCCAACTTCTACTCATTAGCGCTTTTTAGCGCCTCCGGTTTCCTCCCGTCCATGCCACCGCCGCTGGGCTCCTTCCAGGCCCTTCCCTGCGCTCCTCCTATCAGTTTAAAGGTCAGCGCGGGTCGCACATCAACGGCAGCGATGCGCTTGTAATGCGACACGGCCGACATCTGCGTTTTGCCGCGTCAGTCGGCGCCCTTCACCTGCTCACGTTACCGGATTACGGCA
>QODF01000135.1:238984-255022 GCA_024372805.1 Oostethus manadensis
GATAGATGGAAGCATGAATTCTACTGTCTAGCAAAAAATCCTGAAGGAGAATGTCCGGCCATCTGTTGGTCAACTCAAGCTAAAGCCATCTTGGGTGCTGCAGCAGGACAATGACCCAAAACACACCAGCAAATCCACCTCTGAATGGCTGAAGAAAAACCAAATGAAGACGTTGGAGTGGCCTAGTCAAAGTCCTGACCTGAATCCCATGGAGATGCTGTGGCATGACCTTAAGAAGGCGCTTCATGCTAGAAAAGCCTCAAATGAAGCTGAATGACAACAATTCTGCAAAGATTCCTCCAGAGCGTGTAAAAGACTTGTTGCAAGTTATGGCAAACGTTTGATTGCAGTTATTGCTGCTAAGGGTGCCCGACCCGTTATGAGGTGCAGGGGCAATTACTTTTTCACACAGGATTTTTTTCAGATTTTTTTCTCCCTAAATAATAAAAACATTCATTTCAAAATTAATATTAAAATGTGTTTGATGATCAGAAACATTTGGTGTGACAAACATGCAAAAGAATAAAACGTCAGGGAGGGGGCAAATAGTTTTTCACGCCACTGTATCACAGGATCAATAAAATGCAAATGCAATCTCTATTTTGTCCCAGCCCGACAGTGAATGAGATGAGTTTCCTTATTCCTGCTTGCCTTCCGCTCCTCTGCTTTGGCTGGAGATGTGATGGTGTAATCACCAGCGCTGCCCCGTGGCGATGGGAAATGGCCACATGCATTATTCACACGCGCTGAGATGCTTATTGATGAAGCCTAATTTATATAATTCCCCTCCTCACCCGCCGGGGTCATTCCTCACCGCCCGCTTCGGTCATCGCTTCTCAGGGCCTGGTGCTTTTACGAAACGGAGCCCATCTCTGCTCCGTTTGGTCACGGCCGTGGCGGGATGGCTTTGTCTGGCGTCCGGCGGTTCCGCGCTTCCCGTGCGTTTATGTGCTCGGCGTACGTCAATGGAAGCGCCGTCATTCCATGCCAACACGGGAAGAACCAAATACGCTTGGGAGACCCACCGCGCTCCTCTATGTGGCGCTCACGTGCAAATGAGGCCGCTTCATTAGGAACTAATGACATCCAAGAGCTGAAGGCCAGTCGGTGAGAAAACAAGCGGCCCACCTCCGGTTGATTTGGGAAACTTTTTTCTGCAGCAAATGTTGGGAATGGAAGTCGCCGGTTCCAACTTTTTTCCAGCGAGGGCACATCGTGACAAACGAAAGGCCGCGACTTTGAGATTTCAAATGCTAAAAAGTGAAATACATATCGAGCTTGTGGCTTTTGGAATATTCCAAATATTTAACTTTTTTCATAAATAATGGTCCAAATTTTTCTTCTCATAACTTTTCCCAAAATGAATTTTCCAAAAATCCCAACTTAATTTGTTTTTTTTATTTCTCATGATATTATGACTTATACATTCACTCATCCATTTTCTATGCCGCTTATCCTCATTAGGGTCACGGGTATGATGGAGCCTATCCCAGCTGGCTTTGGGCGGGAGGCGGGGTACACCCTGGACTGGTGACTTAAAAAGATAAAAATATTTTATTTTGAAATATTTTTTAAGTGACATCATTTTTTTCTCAAATATGAGGAGTTTATTCTCCTAAAGTCGCGACTGTTTTTCTTGTCTGCGAAGAGTTCTACTTTTCAGATTTAATATTTTGGTTTTGTTGGCCACACAGTCGAGAGATGTGGAAGATGAGGGTTGGGATCTCCGTTGGGCATCTCCGTGTGGAGTTTGCATGTTCTCCCTGTTTGTGCGTGCGTTTTCTCCGGGTACTCCGCTTTCCTCCCACATTCCAAAAACATGCATGTTAGCTTCATTGGCCGCTCTAAATTGTCCGTTAGAGTGTGAATGTTTGTCTGGCCTGCGATTGGCTGGCGACCAGTCCGGGGTGTACCCTAACTCTTGCCCGAGTTTGGCTGGGATAGGCTCCAGCAACCCCTACGACCCTAATGAGGATAAGCAGCATAGAAAACGGATGGATGGATGGAAGAATGTTGGACGGACTCCTCCGTATAGTGGCCGCATCGGATGCCTCCATGACAACCAGTAGGCCTTTATAGAGCAGTTTTTGAATTATAGGGAAAAACTCTTTAGCAATATTTACCGATATTCCATTCTTATGCCAATATTGGACATCCCTAGCATGCTCTTTGATAAGCAGCTAGTTGGCCGCTAGCTTTATCTTGTAGGTAACCAGCTCTTCGGCAACCTTTAAGGCACATTTTTCTCAAATTGTGGTCAAATTCCGACATCGTGATGCGTTCAATGCTGGTGGGAAAAACTGACTGTCGAAGCTGCCACAGTCTAATCAAAATAAGACACTTTTAATTACAATATTAATATTGTAAAAAAGCCCCAAAAAGCAAATGGTCGTTGACTGATGCTTGAAATAGTCATTTTCTTAAAACGTATTTTTCCTGAGACGATATAAAAATGACGCATCGCTCTCGAACACGGGCCTTTAATGTGCATGTCCGCCGGTGTAGCGGGCGGGTCTGCGTGGTGCACGTTGGGTGCCTTTTCTGCAACATGGGCTCATTAGGAGTCGGCACTGACAGTGTGAGCCGGGGGAACAATTTGGATAAGAGATGGGCCGCCGTCCTTCAGTGAAACATCAATGAAGCTTCTCTGCACTCCGTCTTTCATTAGTGCAGCTTTTTTTTGGGGGGGGGGAGCATTTGACACCAGAACACCATTCCAGATGTGGACAGGCTCATTTGAATGATTGCTCACACCTGCTGCATGCATATTACAATCACGCCTTTTCTTTATTATGCCGCCTCATATCCTGCCGGCGTATTTCATTGTCTTTGTCTTTTTATTTGCACATCCCATCCGAACATCTGGCCCGGAAGGAGCATCGGGGGAGAGGTTGTAACAGCAGCCAGGTAATAACAAACGGAGATGCCGAGCAGGCGACTCATTTTGTTGCTCTAGTTTTAAAGGTCTGCTAACGGCAGCCCTGCCTCACACTCTTACACACACATACACGTTCCGGAATATCACTTCAGAACTACTCCAGCACGGCACTAGACGTTCAAAAAGGCAGGATTTGGTCACGTGTCGCTGCATGTCCCACCCACACGCCCGCTGACAGGCACGCGGAGGTGTGATGATCATTTCTCATCAGTAGATTCCGTTCTCTCGACGCCTCCCCGATGTAAGCGGCGCATTAGGCGCAGAACGTAAATAAAAGTTAGGTGGACCACGAGGGAGCCGGCGGGGTTTGTGCGAAGGTGTATGTAAATACACTCCTAAATCCTAAATACACTCTTTGCCTATTAGAGCACTTGAACGGAGAAGTGCCTTTGAGGGCCCAATGTGCACGTCCCGGGTGACCCTCGACCCACATGGAAGTTTGAGGTGTGGCGGCTGGTGTGGCGCCGCAAGCAGGAAAAATAGAAAAGAGTATTTTCAGAGGCTCGCCCCACAAGACCAGAGTTATTTCTATGGCCACAGAGGGACGGTTCTGCAGAACTGCAGGTATTCTTTGGTCCTTTCAGCAGCGGTACTGTGGCAGTCCCGGCTGTTGGGTTTTTTAGATGCGAGGGGATGTTTTGTTTGGAACAAGACGCAGAGGGCTTGTGTCAATCCGAGACCGAGGCGGAAATGTATTGGCGTCGTTATCGTTAGTTATTAGCAATTTATTAGCATTTGACTGTTTGTTAGTTTTTTGTCAATATTTCTTTTTTCTAACGCCCGGTTTTTATTTCTCTTGGGTTTCCGGTGTTTTTGCAAAACTTTATTTGTACTGACAGTTTGCCTCACCAATGTCTGCTTCTTTGCTTTTTATAGGCTGAGGTCCATTTTATGTTGAGCTGTTTGATGACAAAAAATTGCATGAAGCAAACGCGTTATCCAGTCTCCTGACTTGATACGTACATTAAAAAAGGATCTTTCAAAGGCACACTTATTATAAGGGATATGAGGCCAATGTGAGGCCTCATGTCCGCACGGTGGATGAGTGGGTAGCATGTCGGCCTCACAGTCAGGAGGTTCAGGGTTTGACTCTCCGCTGGGCTTCTCTGGGTGGAGTTTGCAGGTTCTCACCGTGCGTGTGTGGGTTTTCTCCGGGCACTCCCGTTTCCTCCCACGTTCCAAAAACATGCACGTTAGCTTCATTGGCCGCTCTAAATTGTCCATTAGAGTGTCAATCTGAGTGTGGCTGGTTGTATGTCTGCCCCGCGATTGACTGGCAACCGGTACAGGGTGTACCCCGCCTCCCGCCCAAAGTCAGCTGGGATAGGCTCCAGCATACCCGCGACCCTAACGAGGATAGGCGGCACAGAAAATGGATGGATGGATGAATGAGGCCTCATGTCATTAAAACTTTACACCAGGAGGTGGCGGACATCTGTGACTTCAATCCGTGTTCCTATGCAAAGTTCTGGAGTTTATAGGGAGTGGGTCGGCTCGCTACAACAGGCTTGTCAAAACACCGCCAATGGTGAGGGTGCAACGCATAAACACCGCATCCGGCCCTGAGCCATATATCGGATATGGAAAGCCATATCCAAACTTAACGATTACCTTTGATCGTATTTGGCCACTAAATCGTTTGGAGAGCATCATTTGCTGATGTTGTGACAGACATTCTTTGCATGTCTGTGGGGTGGCGGGAATGTGAGAAAAACCACTGAAATAGCGGCAGGCAGATGCGGTAGCATGCGCGGGAGCAAATGCACACAGTTACACAATGTCTACAGCCAATAAGCTACTTGCTGATGCTGCTTGCATGAGCTTCACAACAGATATGTGTTAATTCCGGGACAGGAAGTATACACATATCAGTATCGGTTGATATCAGGATCGGATATTGAGAGATGGACAATTTTATTAGATATTGGATGCTGGCAAAAACGCCATCCCTACTTTATTATTACAGATAAAAACGCATGGGTAATTAATTGCGATTAATTAAGAATTAACTCCGGACATGATGTGATTAGTCACAATTCAACATTTGAATCAATTGACAGCCCAAATCGAGACTTCTGTGTATTGAAAATGACCTTGACAGGTCCAGTAGAATCTCACAAAGGCGAGTCAACACCGCTGCTATAGAAGGTGCCTTGAAAGTGTTTGTCTTTTCTTTCTCATATGAAGGGCAGTGATTCACAGAAATACAAGTCTACTTTGTTGATGCTTTAGATTCGTTATTGTTTACTTATTTTTCCCTGTTACAATTACACAGAGGAAAAATCACAACTTATTGCAACTTTCATTTTCCCCTGCAGTTCTTTCAGCAACACTGCAACTTCCTTTGCATTTTTTGGGGAAAAATAAAGCATCTCAAAAAATGGAACCCTGGTAAGGAGCTGGTAAATTGCTGCAAATGTTTAAAAATGACTTGAATTAGCAATCACAAAAAAAATAATCTCAAAATCCTACAGTGACTGTGCATTACGCTTTAGTTGTGTTTTTGGTTTGATGTATTTTTCCCCATTTAAAGCACAGTACTCTAACCCCTTGTGTTAAATTGGGCTCCAGACCCTGCCATGATGAATCAGTGTCCACAAAGTAGGATTTCTTATCTATAAATTGGACATTTCACAGTCACAGCATAGGCAACCTTTTTATCACCTTCTAAATATGGTTTTTAGCACAATTAGAGCCCTCTAGACATTAAATAACACTCATATTATACGATATAGTAGACATAACGAGGGTCATAATTCATTTCAAATAATCAAACACGGGAGAAGGGATTAGAAAGTGAAATGAGTTTGAGTTTGGTGTGGGTTACGACCACAGCAGCAGCCCGTGTTTTTCTTAGGCATTATTGCGCCGGATCATTCCAAGCTGCAATTAAAGCTTGTTGTTCCGCTCATCAAGGAAGGTACTTGTGTGCCACAGACCATTACAGGACCAGTGTAGAATATTACATCATCATGTCTTTGAATGTGTCTTCTGAATGCCTTACATTTGTATTTTACTGCATTTAGCAATGTTCACAAATTCATATATTTTGGGAAAAAAGACCAGAAGCTCAAAGTAGCAAGGAACAACNTTGGTGTGGGTTACGACCACAGCAGCAGCCCGTGTTTTTCTTAGGCATTATTGCGCCGGATCATTCCAAGCTGCAATTAAAGCTTGTTGTTCCGCTCATCAAGGAAGGTACTTGTGTGTCACAGACCATTACAGGACCAGTGTAGAATATTACATCATCATGTCTTTGAATGTGTCTTCTGAATGCCTTACATTTGTATTTTACTGCATTTAGCAATGTTCACAAATTCATATATTTTGCAAAAAAAGACCAGAAGCTCAAAGTAGCGAGGAACAACTTTTTTTTAATATCGACCAAAGCATGACTGGTTGCTGCAGTGCAGGTCACAGAACCATCCTAATATTCCGGATGGCAATTTGCAGGGGTTTTAAAGCCCCTTTTCCACAGAGGCAATCGTGTCAATTGAATGACTCGGTCTCAGCCAGGCCCTTTCACAATAACACGTTTGCCGAATGAGAAGTGTCCTACAAATTTTTGTTGATAATCCATATTATTGACAACATTTTTTAGGCCAATTCTTCATGAATTATATGGCATAATAAGTTAAGAGTTTTTAAATAAATTACACAACATAACAAATTAAACAAAAAAGAAAAACAAAAAACTCAATGAAAATAAAATGGTCTCTCGGTCTGTTTTAGCAAAAATTGCACTTAATTAAAATCACAATCATATATTTTGCAATGTATAATTTGTATAAGAAAAAGACTGTTAAATACACAAATGCAATGCAATATGAAAAATAGACATATGGATATGACATAAGCATTATGTAATAACATAAAAAGAATTAACAAAGTAAAGACAATATCAGATGAACGATATTTGGGCAGACGGTACCTTATCGCACCAAAAGATACAGTACAGAATCTTTTGTGCCTTCATTCATGCTAGCATTTGCATGCAAAATTGCTAACTTGCTACTAACTCTGTGCATCCACTCACTAGAAGCCCCGCCTCCATGTTCGGGACAAGCAGGCTAACTGGCTAAAAGGGTGGGGTCCGCTCTCTCCATTCATGCAGAGTCAGCCACCTTGTCATCAAGGAATGCAAACATGCACGCATGCACGTGAGAGAAATTAGCATTGTTTAAAAAAAGACATTTTATTCAGCAATTTATCTCCGAGCGCGACAGGCCTAGTTCCAGCTTTTAGTTACATTTTCGTGCGAGTATAAAAAGAAGTTGAATGTGTTAAAACAAGACACCAAACACTCGCACGATTTAAAAACCACGTAAAATCGATAAAACATTACGTTTGTGTCGCAACACAAGTTGGGCGGCTTTTTTGTTATAAGGCCATTGCTAGTTATCGTGATGCGTTCAATGACCAAAGCAGTCCGCTCTGTCTAGCTGTAAAAAAATAAAATAAAAAACAAATAAAGACAATAAGATGTCTTCAATAAAGTGTGGTCTTTCTGTTTACATCTGCAGTAAAGTCTAGTAATTAGTATTAGTCAGCCGCCTCCTAGGAGCAATTTCCTACTTTGCGCCTTCTTTTTGCGAACAAGATCGGATAATAACGTGGGGGCTTTTTGAGGAAGGAAAAAGTTGGAAGGTGGTGTTTAAATAAAGCCCTGACAACATGACAATAGCGCATTCACACATCTGCTGGAATGCGTAGGCTGAAGAAAGAAGTGATGTAACAACATGTGGGCTTACCGCGCACGGAGCAGCCGAAGAGTTTTTCCTGGAGGGGATGGGGCGGGCGGGCTGTGAGGTCAGAAAGTGTTTGTTTGAGCGGCTCCAACAAGGAAGGGGAAGAGAATATCATCGCTTCTCCCTCACTTAGTGATGAGAGACCTCACATGGCCGCCTGCCAACACTGATATTTGGAACATCCCGGCAGCTCACCGGACCATTCCCTTCATTTAGGGCAGGGAAGATTGACAGCTCGCTGACGAAAACCCACGGTACCACCTGACTGCAAGAAGAGGCGGAATTCACACACATGCAGTATTTTTTTAAACACTAAACATGTTAAAATGCCTTTTCTTGCATCATATGATTGTTTAGCAACACAAAAACCTCAACGTCCAGTGTCCTAATTCTTGCTAAAATATATGATAAATAAATCATGCTGCATACAACCTATTACCAATAAAAAGACTGGCATGTTTAAACAAATGTTACATATTTTTGGCTAAATCTTCAATCATACATGAAATCCAAATATAAGGCCTTCAGAAGACGCATTCAAAGACTTTGGCGGAATGTACCATCCTGCACTGGTCAGTGGTGTTACTGTAATGTTGGGTGGGAGACACACAAGCACCATACTTGATTTCCCCGGCAACAGGCTTTCGTTGTGATCAAATGATAATCATCATAATAATAACACGGGCTACCGTTGCGGCTGTAATCCACCAAATTCTGAGCTGCTGCTATCATTCCGTGTCCTCCACACGTCCGGAACACACTTATAGCAACACACACTAGCCCAAAATCAGGTCCTAAAGGGTTTATTGTTTCTATGCTAGGTAATAGGTGTGTAAAAGTGGTGGTTCTTTTATCTCCTTAATAAAAAGAGTATTTAGAAGGGTGTAAACAGCTTTTCTTAACTACCAACATATTACATTCATGGATGTTGAGGCTTGGCTGACACGCCTCGTCAACATTGCATGGAAGTCGGAAACTGTACCTCTGGACTGGCAGACCGGGATGGTGGTTTTTATTTTTAAGAGGGGTGACCGAAGGGTGTGTTCAACTATAGGGGGATCCCTGGGAAGGTCCATTCCAGGGTGCTGGAGAGAAGGGTACGACCGCTAGTGGAACCTCGGTTACAGGAGTTGCAATGTAGTTTTCGTTCCGGTCGCGGAACACTGGACCGGCTCTACACCCTTTCAATGGTACTGGAGGGATTGTGGGAGTTTGCCCAACCAGTCTACATGTGCTTTGTGGACTTCGAAAAGGCATTTGACCGCATCCCTCGGGGTGCAATGTGGGGGGTGCTCCGAGAGTACGGGATTGGTGGCACGCTACTACGTGCTATCCGGTCCTTGTACAATCCAAGCAGGAGCCTGGTTCGCATTGCCATCAGTAAGTCGAGCTTGTTTCCGGTGAACGTTGGCCTCCGCCAAGGCTGCCCTTTGTCACCGATTCTGTTCATAATCTTCATGGACAGAATTTCTAGGCGCAGTCAAGGCGTTGAGGGAGTCCAGTTTTGTGGCCTTAGGATCTTGTCTCTGCTATTTGCAGACAATGTGGTCCTTATGGCCTCATCAGGCTGTGACCTTTTACCTTTTAGCGTTTACTGGAGCGGTTTGCAGCTGAGTGTGAAGCTTCTGGGATGAGACTCAGCACCTCCAAATCGGAGGCCATGGTTCTCAGTCGGAAACGGGTGGACTGTACCCTTCGGGTTGGGAATTAGGTCCCCCCTTAACCCCAGGTGGAGTAGTTCAAGTATCTCGGGGTCTTGTTCACGAGTGAGGGAAGGTTTGAGCGTGAGGTCAACAGATGGATCGGTGCAGCGTCTGCAGTAATGCGGTCGCTGTACCGGACCGTCGTGGTGAAGAGAGAGCTGAGCCGAAAGGCAGAGCTCTCTGTTTACTGATCGATCTACGTTCCCACCCTCACCTATGGTCAGGAGTTATGGGTCATGACCGAAAGAACGAGATGGAGGATACAAGCGGCAGAAATCAGTTTCTTGCGTAGGGTGGCTGGACTCACCCTAAGAGATGGGGTGAGGAGCTCGGCCATCCGGGAGGAGCTCAGAGTAGAGTCGCTGCTCCTTTCAGCCAGGTCTTTCAAACACGTTTTGCTGGATGATAAGTGTCGAGAGGAGCCAGTTGAGGTGGCCCGGGCATCTAGTCCTCCTTGCTTCCCGGGCGCCTCCCCTGCCAAGCTGGGAGAAGGTCCCGAGGAAAACTAAGCTGGAGGGACTATGTCTCACAGCTGGCCTGGGAACGCCTCGGTGTCCTTCCGGTGGAGCTGGAAGAGGTCGCCGAAGACCGGAAAGTCTGGACTTCCCTACTGAGACGGCTGCCCCCACGACCCAGACCCGTATAAGCGGAAGAAAATGGAATATTACATTTATAAATAAGACATCCTACTTCACACAAAGTCACTCAGCACTTTTGTTCCGGAACCAATGAACCGCAATAAACAAGCGACTACTGTGCATGATTATGAATAAGTAGCAATGTATTTTTAATACTTTTAAATGAGTCTCCGAGCTCCCACATTATTGTGCTGTGATGCTGGAACTTTTAGTAAGCCCTAATGGGAACACAGCATTTTGTGTGCCTGCAGTTTTCCTTTGTGTTTTTCCACAAAGTACAATCGTGTACTTTATGCACTTTTTACTTTAACTCCGCACTTCAGCGGAATGGATGCCATACAGGAGGGGGAAGCAACATTAGCCTCGCTATGTGAGCTAGAGTGCTAAAAAACACAACACACGTCTTCCTCGTCTGCTGCTGACTGACGCGTAGGTCACATGCTGCATTTTAAGATGTGCAGTGAAGCCTGCTTTTAAAAAAAAAGTAAGGTGACCTCCAGGCTGGGCGTCCTTGGAGAAAAACTCCAAACCTTGAGTGCTTTCAGTCACGATTCCTGTTTGCCATTCCCGCAACGCGGAGCATCAGGAGAAAATAGTGATGTCACGTGGCATGAGGATTTCGGGACGTGTGGAGTTTTTACCCAGTTAACAGAAACCGCATGGCACGGGGAAACGGATTCTGCAATTGTGAAAGCTGGCACTGAATGTCCTGTCCCACTGACACTGTTCCCTCCTTCTCCACAGAGAGAAGTGCCTTCTTGCTTGCCTACCTGTGGTTCTGGGCCGGTCCGAGTCACCAGCACTGACCTTCCAGGCCAAGGACGCCATCCGCTGCAGCCCTACCTCCATTCTCCTTATCTTGGCATCCCGGCTCCTCCGCATATAAGGCCTGATGTTGGGCACCAACAGATCTAATCAGCTCCTGTGAGCGGGAAAGACGTGGTTGCTCTTTTGTCCCGCCACCACACCCTTCTCCTTCTCCCAAGCCCTGCATCTTCCCATCATGGGCCGACGCAATCAATAATGTTTTTGCATCCTCTGGTCTAACAGCTGAGCCGAGGAGGGAGCTTGATAGCGTTCGGGAGATTAAAAAGCGCAACATCTGACCTCGGAAGGCTTCCTGTTTGAGCCAAACCCTCCCTGAGGATGAGCCACAGGTGGTAGACGCCCAAAGAGGCCTCCAAGGCTCCAGCGCTGTCCTGACAAAACGTTTAAAGCAAACCTTTTCCCATGTCATTGACTGATTCATCCTCATTACCGGCACACAGGAGCACTCGTACCCGCATCTGCTGGATATACATTACTCTTCTTCTGCACCCCCCGGCTGCTCCGGCTTCAAAATGGCGGTGAACGTGGCACCAATCCGGGACACAAAGTGGCTGACTTTGGAAGTTTGCCGGGAATTCCAAAGAGGAACGTGTTCACGACCGGACAACGAGTGCAAGTTCGCCCACCCCGCCAAGAGCTGTCAGGTGGAGAACGGCCGAGTCATCGCCTGTTTTGACTCGCTCAAGGTGAGCAGCTGGGAGCCCCTCTGCGCTGTTTGCTTTTGTTGCGGCTTGCATCGAGTGCAGACACGAGCGCATGTTTTCTTTGCACAAAATCACACGGAGACCACTGCTATGGCCATCCATAACCAAATGACCGAAGAACGCCATTTTACCAAGCAGGGGTGTCCACAGTGCGGCGTGGGGGGCATTTGTGAAATAAACAACAATAAAGGCAAAATATTAAAAAGCTTTTAATATTTTATTGTATTCATATTTTAATATTGATTAAAAAGTAATATTAAAAAAAGTTTCATTAGAAAAAGTTGTAATTCTACAACAATAACATGTGATTTTGCCAGAAAAAGAACATTATTTTAGTAGAATAAAGTTGAAGCAAGGAAAAAACAGACTTTTCTAAATGTCATAATATTATGAGAAACAAACAAATCAACAAATGGAATTGTAGTTTTCTGATGTTATGAGACTTAAGTCAAAATATTAAGAGGAAAAAATTGTACAAAAATAAACTGATAATATTATGAGGAAAATTTAGTAGAGTTGAAAGATTAAAGAAGAAATATTTAATATTTATATAAAGCTGTATTGTTACGAGAAACAAGCAAAACAACAAATAAAATTGTAATTTTTGGCTTCGCTTAGGCTGTGTAAAAGGTTATGTTACGAGAATGAAGAAATGAATGAAAATAGTACAAGAATAATGTCATTATCACAAGAAGAAAATGTACTAAAAGAAAGTTGCAAGAGTCAAGGTGCAAATAGAAATGAAAGGACTATAAAGATAAAAGTTTACAAGGTATAAAGACAAAATATAAAGAGAAAGAAGTCATTTAACGAGATAAAAGTCACAATTTTACAAGAATGCATTTGTAGTATTATGAAATATTATGTTTTGGAAAATTAGGTTGGGGGAAAAGAAAAAATAATACACTGCTCAAAAAAATGAGAGGAACACTTTTTAATCAGAGTATAGTAAGCTGTCAGTCAAACTTCTGGGATATTGATGTGGCGAGTTAAGTAGCAGAGGGGGTTGTTTATCAGTTTCAGATGCTTTGTTGTTCATGAAATCAACAACAGGAGCATCACAACAATGAGACAGACCCAAACCAGGAATGCTTTTCCAGGTTGAGGCCACTGATTCCTCATCTATTTTGGCTGGGGTTTTACTGACTGACTTTCTACTGCTGTAATTTTTCATTTGCTTTGAATCAACATCTCTGTTGGTAGCACGGTGCGCTACCTGGACGCTACAGAGGTTGCACAAGTAGTCCAACTCCTCCTGGATGTCATATCAATATGTACTGTTGCAAGAAGATTTGCTGTGTCTCCCAGCACCGTCTCAAGAGCATGGAGGAGATTCCAGGAGACAGGTAGTTACTCCAGGAGAGCTTGACAGGGCCGTAGAAGGTCCTTAAACCCTCAGCAGGATCGGTATCTGCTCCTTCGTGCAAGGAGGAACAGGATGAGCACTGCCGGAGCCCTACAAAATGACCTCCAGCAGGCCACTGGTGTGAACGTTTGTGACCAAACATTCAGAACCAGGCTCCATAAGGGTGGCCTGAGGGCCCGACGTCCTGTAGTGGGCCCTGTGCTCACTGCCCAGCACCATAGAGCTCGATTGGCATTTGCCATAGACCCCCGGAATTGGCAACTACGCCACTGGCACCCTGTGCTTGTCACCGATGAAAGCAAGTTCAACCTGAGCACATGCGACAGACGTGAAAGGTTCTGGAGATGCCGATGCTGTAACATCATTCAGGATGACCGGTTCGGTGGAGGGTCAGTGATGGTCTAGGGAGGAACATCCCTGAAAGGACGCACAAACCTCTACAGGTTAGATAATAGCACCCTGACCGCTATTAGGTATCGGGATGAAATCCTTTGACCCATTGTCAGAACCTACGCTGGTGCAGTGGGACCTGGGTTCCTCCTGGTCCACGACAATGCCCGACCTCACGTGGCTAGAGTATGCAGGCGGTTCCTGGAGGATGAAGGAATTGATACCATTGCCTGACCCCCACGTTCACCTGACCTTAAACCTAGTAAAACACCTCTGGACATTATGCTTAGGTCCAGGTTGCTCCTCAGACTGTCCAAGAGCTCAGTGATGCTCTGATCCAGATCTGGGAGGAGATCCCCCAGAACACCATCCGTGGTCTCATCCGTCAGCTGTGCATTATGGCAGTAAAGTCAAAATATTTGGGGAATAAAGTCATAATTCAGAGAAAACAATTTACCAAAGGAAATTCACAAAAACAGCAGAAATGACAAGACAGCTGTAAATTTACAAAAGTCCAGGTAAAATATATTTAGAGAAAAAGTTGTTTTAGCTACATAAAGTTGAATTGTATCAATTAAATTTTAGTCAGAACTTTATCAGAATCAGAAAAACTTTATTGCCATTGTAAGTGAACAATTCACAAACTAGGAACTTATGGGAATAAAGTCATAACACGACAGGAAAAAAAATAACAGGATGAAAGTTGAAAAAAGTAGTAATTTGACGAGACTGAAGCTAAAATATTAAGTCACATTTTAAAGGCATAGTTTAGATTTTTTGACATGAAGTTGTATGACATCCCCATCATTAGTGCAGCTCATTAACCCCCAATTCCTCCCGTGAGTCCAGGTCTGGTCGGATTTCGGTGATTAGGAACATAGATCCATTTAGTTTGCTGGGATCACATAAGTAAAACATTCTGCTTGCCAAAACAATATGCGTTCAGAAGAGTAAGACATAATTGATTTCATTAACGGCGTTCAAAGTTTTAGTGTAAGTAACGCATGCGCGCCATTTCAAGCCACACTCTGTCATGGCGACAAAAGGAAGCCCAGTGAAGAACAGCCCCACTCTCTGCCACTCATTTATACTGTAGTTTTATTCCAACCTTAACACACCAACAGCTGTGCATTTCCAACACCACGTATGTGTTTCTAACGACACTTCCTAATTGTCAGCAGACTACCGCAACAATGTATTTATTATCCGTGTTTGTGTGGTCTAAATAAAAAAAAGCAATAAGTGGGTACTCTTGAAACTTTTACTGTGGAAGTACAATTGAATGCATTTAAGTATGCTCGGAAAACACGTGTACACTCAAAACGTGATTGACATTACTTGGTGTCTTTAAACGCAACGCATCATGGCTCATAATAATTAGATATTATTATTATTATTAGATATGCCCATATATATACATGCATATTGGGAGATTCCTTCATTGGCACATAAGTTTAGCGCGGGGTGTCTGGGCGGGACTTTTAGTCACAGCGGCTGAACGGGCAGCGGGAGAATTAGGGCAGGGCCCGCGTGTTTGATGTTTCCCATCATGCAAGTGTGTGTTTTTTATTTTGAGGTCATGTCTCATAGTGGGGTGTTCTCGGAAAGCTCTGCAATTGACTCTATTTTCTGCCCTGGGACCGAGACAAAACACTCCCACTGTGCAGCTCCTCTTTCCCACTCTCTCCAGTGTGTGTTAACATCGCATCCTCGATGTGGAAGCGTGCAAATGAGTGCACTAAATGGACTTACGTTGAAAAGTACTATTGGAAAGATAAGCTTGGGCTGTCCAAACATTGTTTTCCCAGCTAGGGCCTGTAGAGCCCCATTATGTAATAATTACTGTACTTTTAATAAAATACGCGAACGCATTTTGTTCATAAGTTAGTTACATAATGCAAAAGCTGCAGATGGTGCGCTGCTTCAGGGAACAAAATATAACAGTTTTGTGCATTTTCTAATCAACCATCGAAATTGATGCTTAATTATAGAAAGCAACATTAAGCAGGTCATCTTATTTAGAATTTATTTTAGTGGAATGTTGTACCGAAGACATTCACACAGCCAATATGTTATGCAAATATTATACAGTACGTAACATAAGGCATACAAAATATACATACAAATATGGGACACAAAAAAAGGTTTGGATGTAAATTGCATCCTTTATGCATGTACACAAATATGTATATGTTTAAACATTTGGACACATTTAATGATCTAATTGGACTATATACGATAATAAGACACTTTATTCTTTTGCTCATGTCCTGACGGCATAGCAATGGTAGAATGCATGAAACTGGTCATTACTTTACTGAGGGTTAGGGTTAGTGGTTATTGTTCGAGTTAGTGGTTATTGTTAGGGTTAGTGGTTAGGGTTAGTGGTTATTGTTAGGGTTAGTGGTTATTGTTCGGGTTAGTGGTTATTGTTAGGGTTAGTGGTTAGGGTTAGTGGTTATTGTTAGGGTTAGTGGTTAGGGTTAGTGGTTATTGTTCGGGTTAGGGTTAGTGGTTATTGTTCGGGTTAGTGGTTAGTGGTTATTGTTAGGGTTAGTGGTTAGGGTTAGTGGTTATTGTTCGGGTTAGTGGTTATTGTTAGGGTTAGTGGTTAGGGTTAGTGGTTATTGTTAGGGTTAGTGGTTAGGGTTAGTGGTTATTGTTCGGGTTAGGGTTAGTGGTTATTGTTCGGGTTAGTGGTTAGTGGTTATTGTTAGGGTTAG